>WBNO01021048.1:0-27592 GCA_013400575.1 Peucedramus taeniatus | reverse complement strand
GGGGGAAAAAAAAAAAAGTTCTAATTCCACCATTTCCTGCAATTGTTCTACCTTAAGCTGAAGAAGATATGTGCATAGCTGAGAAAAGGCAGGATCCTGGAACTCTTAATAGCCTTTGTTACCTGATTTGTTGCCAGAGGGAGGGGGACTATGATAAGCTGTGACATTTTCATTGATAATGGAATTTTACAGCAATATATGATATTGGACAGCCAACTGAGCAGCAAGAATTTAAGTATCTCTCCTTTCATAGAAAGCAGAATTGTATTGCTATTCTCCTGCAAACCCATTCTGCTATTTTTGACAATTGCACAGTAGGATTAAAGTTTTATCAGATGGGTGTCTGGTGTCCAGCCATTCCTTAGCCTGCTTTTGCTTAGCAACTTGAAAACACTGCTGAACTGTTGGTAGCTTCTGTGTGTGTCCAAAGCATGGTGGAAGAGGGATATCTGTTATCTTACTGCATGGAATAAAACACAGCTCAAATCCTTTCAGCTGCACACTACTGAAAATAGCAAACAGGGAACAGGCTCCTTTCACCTTGGAGAAGGTATCTCGAGGTAACTATTCTGTTGATAAAGTACTGTTTGGAATTGAGTGGGCATCTTTATAGGGCTGAGAGTTGTTTGATTGTGTAAATTTAAGGCAGAAATATAAACACAATTTCTTGGATTGCAGTGCCAAATTTAGCCCAGAATTCACAGATCAGAATTTTTGGAAAAAAATCCCAAAAGATCTATAGTCAGAAGGAAGTCAGAAACAGGAAAAAATCCCCTCTCCTGTTTGTTCAGACTGGGAAAATCCAGATCCAGACCTTTCTTAGAGTACCAGAGGTTAAAAGCCTATCCAAGCTAGACAACTAAAATGTCTCAAGCCTGCTTTGGATAAATGCTCAGAAGTTCCATTTTTTTTTTTGTCCCCCCAAATTTAAATCAATGTAGAGTCTGCATAAGAAAATGGCACAACTTTCTTGATGAAAAGCTGACAGTTCTTCCAAGCTTCTTAGCAGTGATGAAATACAAGCATTTCCATGTGGTTGAATGCCAGTGCCTTTGGAAAGGGTTGAAATCACAGAATGACCAGTTTACCTCTCAGTGAGTGACCCTGAGTGATGCCAGTAGAGCAGAGCTCTTAGCTCAAGATTGACATTCCAGCTTGTTTTGAATTTCTCTGGTTAGGCAAGCCCTTAAATGAGATTGTTTTGATGTGTGGGAATCAAGGTATGGATCTCATTAGTTTTTGCAAACTGTCAAGTCCCTGAGATTGTTGCTGGTGTTTTTCTGTGCAAAGTCTGTGAAATACATGGAATCAGTGCTAATCTGCAGTGGCAGAATTCCAGGTTTCCGCTTTCACATCTCGGTCGAAGTTAGGGAGGAGAGTGAAAAGTTACATGTAGACAAAGCTAAAAATAAGTAAAATAACTCTAAGTGTTGCTAAGGATTTAGGATCCTTACTCTGGGACAGAAATCATTGTTATATCCTAGCTAGTTTGTTTATTCCTTACTGTTTGTGTGGCTTTTTTTTTTTAATTTTCCCTTTATAAAGCTTAGAGGTAATGAAGAATTACTTTGGAGGGTTTTGCCATTCTTCTCACTTTGTTTTACTTTGGAAAACAGTCTGTGTGCTTCATCTAATCAACTTTTAAAATTAACATCTAGCGACAGTTTTAAGGGACACTTGTTTTATAGTTCAAAACAATCTGTGGGCTAGTATTCTTTTACTTTGAGAAATATGTAAGGGAATTGCTCTCTGTTCTTATCTAGATGAGCCAGTAGGGAGCAGTATCTTTCTTGGCATTGGTTTTATATTCTCAGCACTTGCTGGATGCACTGTAGCTCCCTTTCTCTCTGTGGGACTGTGAACACTTGGAAGCAGATATCCTCACAAATAAATTGCCATTATGAGAATAAGATTCCATCTTGGAACATCAGCAGAGCAGGTGGAGATTCAAAACAGAACAATTTTTTTGAGAAGTTGATGTGGCATTACTTTTTATTATTAAGTTTGCTCCCACCCAGCTACCTGTAGGAAGTGAGGATTTTATGATTTAATTATTGAGATCTCATGAGACTCCTTGATTAAAACACTCGCAGGTGTAGAGGCTTGCAGGAATGGCGCAGGAATGCAAAGCTGCTGCTGGCAATTTCTGTGAGATCTGAAGCACGTTTCTCTTTTTAATGCTTGTTAAAAGATTAATAAATGAACAAGGATTTACTCCTTGTTAAAGGAGGACAGTGGAGAGAATAAATGAATTTGGAGGCAGAGTTTACAAACAAAAGAAGTTCATATTTTAACTTTAGTTTGTTTTTTCTTCTTTTTCTCTTAGTAGGTTCATTCTTCACCAGTGTTAACAGAATGAAAATTTGACATTATGTGTTTTCTCCCCCTGATATTGCATTAACTTATTGCTTTAACATATAACAATACTTTAAAAGTAATAGTTAGAGAGAACTATAATTCCTCACTCCCAGTTTGCTGATTTTTTGTCTCTGACGCTACTTTTGTATATGCTGCCTTAACCTTTCCAATACTAGGTAATCTTAACCATTTCATGTTGTCAGTTTTGAAGCTCTATGATATTGTAGCATATCAGTGAGGGAGTATTTATTTTTGCTTGAAAAATAAGTGCATGATAAAGCCACATAAGGAAAATGCAGTAATTGAGGAACCTTTAATCCAGTTTTGCATAAAAATAACCATTTTTCTGCATTAAAGCAGCTGGGTTTGAAGGATGTGAAGTAGAGGGTTCAGATTTAGATCTTTAGATTGCATGTTTTATTTAGTTTGTAACTGATGAGCATGGAAGGGATTTCCCTCTCCCTCCTTAATACTCCTGCATCCCTTTGTCTCTTTCTACCTATTTGTCTGTGGTTCTTTAATTTACTTTTCTTTGTTGATCACTCTCTTCTATTTGTCTTGGTCTACACTTCTCTTTGCTTGTTTATTTTCACTCTCATCTCTGATGTATGAGGTATTCCTGTTTTACCTTTGTCAGTATTCTTTTTTTGCCTATCATTCCCCCCTACCCCCACCCCTTGCCAATCAATGCTAAACCTCTTATTCTCTTATTTTAATGACAATTTTCAAATCCCATGTTTGGTTATTCCTTTCTGTGAAGAAGTTATAGTGGTGAGCAAAGGCAAACGACAGGTAACTCAGTGGCAAAAGAGTTTTGTTTGGCTTCTTTGTTCAAGAAGGTGGCAATCAGGGGAAGTAGGAAAAGAGATACTGATGGCAAATTCTGAGAATTTGTAGGAAAGGGAATTTTCTAGTGCTATTTTCATTTTGCTTTTGTGCTCCCCCCTCTATCTTTTCCTGCCTTACCAGCATTTCCACCGTGCTGGTGAGATCACTGCCTGTAAAGCAGCAGACAGGGAGGAGCTGAGCAGGCACTGGCTCAGGCTGAATGAAATCCTGATCAGATATTCTCCTGAACAGCCACTTGATCAGCTGCAGTGCAGAACTGTTGGTACTGGAATCAAGTGCCTCCGTGAGTCCAGAATAAACACTGAAGGAAGACCTTGGTGAACTCTTCCAGTTGAATTTCAGCTGGTTCCCAGGGAGCTTGGATACCTTTTCTAAGAGGTCTGTTGGATGTCTCTTCCACAGAAGCAGAAGGGCCATGATGTCAAGACACTAGAGCAGGATTGAGAAATGATTTCCCTGAATTTGGAGCTTCTTGGTTGTGTGCATGTAGCCTTACATTTATTTAATAGTGTCCTAGAAAACAATACCTCCAGTCTCCTAAAACTGATGTAGGCCTGGTCTTAAGCCAAATCTTTAATTACCTTCCTGTCTTTTGATTGTTGACTCTGCCCTGTAACAACAAAACAGAGCCTCTATTTTGGATTTGATAGTGCTGGTTAGATCATGACCTTGCTACTTAAATACTGTTTCTTCTACTGTTTCAAAACCAAGTAATCCTTAGAAATATAGGTTAATAAAGGCAGCACCCTTTTCATACTAATCCCTCTGCAGATGTCAAAATACAGAGCAAACTTTTCATGTGAATAATGTCCAAACTTGTTATTTTGTGTTTTCATTCAAATAAAAGCCAAGGCTTTGTCCAGTGATTTGCAAGGATGCAGTCTCTCTTCCACAGATTGTCAGTAGAATTAAATTTTGAAATGCTTAGGTATGATGATGATTCCTGTTTGCAATTTGGTATTTTAACTTTCTGACTGCTAGTTTTCTTGGTACCAAGTAGCTGACCTTTACCACTTGTCCTAAAGGATACCTTCCTAATTTGGCACCACTCTTGGTAATTGCATTGTATGTACCATATGCTAACTTAAATGGCAGTTCCACATTTAGCTCCAGAGATTTAATAACAGATTAAACTCAGCTCAAAGCTGCTTCCTAGTCAGTAAAAATGGATATCTAGTATATTAATTGTAAGTCCTGAAACATTTTTGATAATATGGTTAGTAATTTGGATACTGAAAATATCAGAGTATGTGTGGAGGAGGTTAGCCACATTAAGAGGTTCTTACCAAGGTAAGATATGGCAGAAGCAGTAGCTTCCAAATAAATCTTGGTGATGATGAGTGAGCTGACAGAGCTGTTGAGATGGAAAATTGTAGAGGACTTGGACAATTGATTAAGTGTAGGGCAAATGGGTATGGTTTTCACTTGCCAGAGCAGAAGTGAGTCTCTGTGTAACCTCAGAGGGATATTACTGTGAAGCGAAACAGTGGAGGAATAAAGGAAGGACATTGGAAAGGGATCACCAGAGTGAGAAGGGTTCAGATTTCCAGTATGAACAACGAAGTCAAATAAACATTGGGCTAATTACTTGGTAGCCTGAACTTGGATGTTTGTGAACATACAGTCAGACAACATCATTCTGGAATCACTCCATTCTCCTGCTTAAAAGCGTGCCTCAGTTTTGTCTTTTCTTGATTCTCTGGATAAATAAGATAGATTTGTTTCATAGTGAAATGAAAATGGGCCTTGATAAGTTCATGGCCAGTCTTAGGCTTGACTTTTACTCACAGACTATGCTGAGACTTTTGAAATGTCAGTAGAGGTCTTGTAGAGAAAAATTAACAGAAACATCTTACAATAGCAGGAAGGAATTATAAGATTCCTATTAGCAAACACAGATGCATTATTGTTGTTATTGCTTTGAAAGACAATTTAAACAGAAGTAAGTGCCAGATGGCTGCCCAAAAGAAGGAGATTTTTAAAAGAAGAAAGCAGTTGCCATTTTCTGAAAGATTTATTCACTCCTCATGATGCTGTCTGAAATTGCATTTAAATGTAACGAAAGATAGCATTTCCAAATGCAGTGGAAATTAAGCTTATTTGTCTCATTTGAACAGTTTTCTGGGTTTCTAGAATATAATAATAGTTCCTTAAACTGAAAGAACAAAAAATTAAAATACATAAGTAATTGTAGAATTAAAATGTGTTTGTGGTGTGTTATGAGCTATAAAAATCAGATAAAGCATAGCAGATTTTAATTTTAAATGGTATAAATAAAGTTACAAGTGACATTCCCAATTTGAGTAATGAAAAAAATGTGATAACTGGTATCAAAAAATTAGAAGATTTCTGTTCCTACACTAGTTGTGTTATTTGCTCATGTAAGGGAAAATCCTGAGCTATTATTGTAACAAATTAAAAAAAAAAGTATTTTTAGCTCTACTCAGAAGCAGAAAAGCTCTTTGCCCTACCAGCCTGGTGTCTGTACAGTGTAAATTTGATTGACCCCTAGCTGGTGTCAGAAAAAAGCCTGGACTTTTGATCTTTCAAGTAGACTCTTCACCACTGTAGTGACAGAGACACATAGTACAGAATCAGTTTTTCCTAAAGAGAATAATTTGATACCCGAGATGATGCAAAACATCAGTGAGTTCCTTTAAATTTTGTTTAGGTACAAGTGAAAACAGGAAAGAAGTGCAGTGAGCTTTGTTTCAAAAGGAAAGGAGCACGTAGGTCTTGTTTTAGCTGGCAGAGCTGCTTGTGCCTAAATGGGAGGCCCACTGACCCTCTGCAGTTATGTACAGGCACAAGGAGCTCCTTGAGGGAAAATGGCTTTTTTTTCTTCAGGAACACAAACTTTGAGGAGCTTTTTAATCCTGGTTAGTGAACAGCCAAAATAAGACTGGCTTGTGTTTCATGACCAATTATATATTTTGTTATATTCCTGCAATTCTTCTGTGGCAAAATATTTGGTGGTGAATTTTTCAGATGCAGAATTGTGTCCATACACCTCTGAAAAAAAAAAATCATGTTCAAATAATTTTTCAATGCTGTTGCTATGTCCTCATCAGTTATCAGGTTTTAAAGATGTCACATGCAAGGCCCTTAGTATTGAAGCCATATTTTTTCTAGTGTGATAATAATGCATGTATGTAGTTGGCAGGGACATTAGGAAATTAATATGCAGTGATTCTTTGGCAAGAAGCAGAAACACTGTGTTGTTTAGCATTGCTTGCTTTTGGATGTCTTTACTGGTTTCTTAGGAATTCAGTCCTATTCTGCTGCTCCTAACTGGAAGGAGAGAATATAACCTGAAATCTCAGTGGTAGGGTGTGAAAAGAGGTGTATTTGGACATGGAAGGAAGGCATAGGAAAAATTTGAAGTAAAGGCATAAAGAAAGATCAACTTTTATGAATGGAATGTGATTTAATCTGACAGATGTGAGACACACTAGGCCTTTTAAAATATCCCTAAATCTGTTGGAACTGGACATGCAGAGTCACACCCAATTTCTGCTGACAGGTACATGATGCAGTATAACAGTGGATTAGAATGGTTCAGGCTTCTTTGCTGTGGCAGTGCAAGCCTTCCCATTTGCAAAGGCAGTGAAAGCAAAAATTTCAGTTTAGAAAGCTCCTATTTCAGTTGAGCCATTGTATTTCTAAGAAGGGGTCTAATATATCAGGTTTTCCTGTTGCTTCTCTGGTTTTGGGAGAAGGGAGTGGTGAGGAAAAATGTTTTGTGCCGTGTTCAAGGACAGCCTTCATGTCCAGCAGTTTCAACAGTAAAACTTTGAGCTAATTTTGCAGCTTAACTACAAATCATTGTGTTGACACTGCCCCCAGATAAGACAAAAATATCTATTTGATGTGGAATCCTATGAAGCTTAATACTAAAATTTTAAACCTCCTTAATATATTTTTGTTTGCTTGTGGACATATTGTAGGATTTAATACACAAGGGCAGGGAAAAAACTATAGAGAAATATTCACCATCAAAATGAAAAGCAGCTTTAAATAAATTTTTTCAGCATGATAGGAGATTACAAATGGGATTAATCTCTATGGATCTATATATTTTTCTTATGCTTAGAGAAGGTTTTAAGATGAAGGGCACTGAAGTGCTGAGACCTTAGACCAAGCTTTCTGGGATTACATCAAACCAAAGATTCATAACTATTTTAATGTGTAGTGCTTGCAGAATATTATTTTAGTTAATTTTAAGAGTGTAAGTGAATTTTTGTTTTAACTCTGCATGCTGCTTATAATAGAAGTCACCTTAGCCACCACACTCATTGCTTCCAAATTGCCTAACTGATGGCCTGGAGTATTGGCTCCCCATGTGTTATTAAGCTCAGCAAACCAAGGCTTGAAGGCCTTGTATCTTAAAATAGGAGTCTTGGAATTTTACTGGTGTAAAACATCTGGGATGTATATTCTGTTGGTAAATATGTTTTTCAAAACTGGAGCTGCTTCTGTCATCAGAGAAATCAGTCCTCTTCATCTACTGGAGAAAGCCTTTCCTCCATGAGCTGCATTTTGCTCCCACAGATTTTGAATTTCCTTTAGATTGTCAGTCAGGATTTTAGGTCATATATTTTGTATTTTCAAACCATGAAATACCATGACTAATTTTTAAATGGGTTTGAAAAGTTTATTTAAGGGTTCAGTTTTATGGTGTCTGCTATTCTTTAGCCTACAAAGAGAGACCACCAAAGCTTAAAAAAGCTAGAAAAATACATGCAGGGGTTTCTCTTTTCCTGTTCCTCTAAATCTCTCTCTTCCTTCATGTAGCTGTTGAGAGTAGTACTGTCTGAACTAAACTACATGTTGATAATGGTCAGATAAATGTACTACCCATTAAAAAAATTCAGCTCTAAATTAGCTGGTTTCTAATCATCATCTAATTAGTGGAGAGCGAATCTCCCAATTTAGTTCTTAAAATGCATTAGGAATAGTTTGTGAACAGGGATATATTCAGGATTTTTTACACAAGACAAGGCTTGGTGACTTGATTAATCTCTACTCCCTGCCCTATCTTTCTAAATGCAGAGCTTTAACTTGGATCTTTCAGACTTCTTATCAATAATATTAGATCCATGATTGCAGATGGATTGGCTGTATCAGTTTAAATAAATGGTGTGTTGGCATGATCAGTCACTGGAAAGGATCTTTTTTCAGCTTTGTTTTCAGTATGTATCTCTGTTGTTGCCTTTTTCGTGTTCGTATTGGATAGAAACTAAATCTGGATGTGGTGTGACTGACAGCTGAAAAGAAGTTTCTGAAAAACCCAATTAAAAGATTGGAAAAATGTTGCTTGGTATCATTGGAAGTTCAAAGCCTGGCTAAATGAAATTTGAAGAATCTCAGCCTCCAGTAGTGAAGTTGTTACGGAAATTAGAGACAAAATCAGGAATACAGTGTGATAACTCTCAAAGGGACATATAAAACCCAGCATTAAACCATTAACTAATATAATACTAATTAGAACACTGAAGTATTCACTAGGTGAATATCTAGTCATATTTCCTAAACCTTGAAGTTGTTCATAAGACAGTAAAAGCTCATGCTAGAGGGGTGGTTTACAGAAAGAGGCAAAGTCTTGCTTAGATTTGATAGCATTTGAAAATGGTGCAGAGTATTTCTTTACATTGAGTATAATTTCCTTTTCAGCCTGGGAGAAACTGGAGTGTTTGTTAATGTAAACAAACACACATGGGGCTAATCCAAAGCCCAACATGTTAGTTAAAAAATTTCTACAGATTTAACTAAGTTGTAGGTCAGGCCAGTGATTCCCCCAGGGCACAGTACAAATGGGACTCTTTATATGTATGGCCAGTGTATTTGGAATGCTTCCAGCAGGGTTTGGCTTTGATTTGACATTAATTGATTTCAGCTTGTTAAGCCACTGCTATATGATTTAAATAAATGTTATTTTAATGGATGCTGATAAAGAGAGATGGACTTCATGACATGAAGTTCACTTTCAGAGCCTGGCTGCTTAAATACCTCAGTTTTGCCAGCACATAAATAAGTTTTCATTAACAAAAAAAAAAACATGGATAGCTTGTAAACATCTGAAAAGCCTAGGAGTGTGTGTTGGGGGAAAAAACCAATTTCAGTTTGAAGTTTGAACTCTGTTGAGTGACTTTCACATGACTGTTTCATCTAGAAACTACTTGGGAAAGTTTATTTTTTGTAGTTCTTGAATATTGCATTTCAATTGCAGTTTAGATGTCTATAGAATTAATGGAAACAAACTTTATAGTTGTTCATATGAAGGAAGAAGGTTACACTTTGAACACATAAACAGAGAATTAACTAACCTTCCACCAGAATCAACTCCACCAGTCTCACCAAAAGTCTAAGTAGCCAAAAAATTTTAAATTAATATTTAGAAATTATGGTGGTTTTATTTTTTAAACCATTTAGAGCTTTTCCAGGAGTGGTCATTGTAACAAGATTCTATAGGGTGCAGCTTGAATTTAAGGGATTTTCTCACTTTTCTGTGCAATCTGTTGCCATGTTGAATTCTTCTCATGATGAGGATTTTTTTTTTATGCCTGTATGGATTTCTTCCTAAAGGTACTTGTGTCTGTTTCTTATTGTCCTGTCACCATCACTACCTTCTCCTTAGCAACCTTTGAAGTATCACAATTTTGATCAGAGCCTCCAAACCTTCACTTCTTTTGGCTGAGTAAACCCCTTTCCTTCAGCCTCTCCTGATGCCTCCAGTTCCCAAACCATCTCTTTGGCTTTGTGGTCCCCATGGCCCTCTGCAGGTTGCCAGTGCCTCTCAGAGTGGGGTAATTCCAAGGAGACCCAGTGCTCTGGGTGTGGCCGAGTGAAATCATGACATCCCTTGATGTGCTGAACATTTTAAGCTTTACACCTATTTTTGCTAAAGCTCATGCTTTTCTTGTTAAGCCAGTCCTCCAGCCTGCTCTGCTTTCTCTTCCTCAGGAGGCTCTGTCTCTTGTCTCTGGATCTACCTCTCCTTCTAGCTCAGTGTCACGTCCAGATTTGCACAGTGTGCTTTCAATTCCATCATTCCAATCATTTATACAGATATTGAACACTATGTGAATTTACTTTGGATATTTAGCTGGGGGTGGCAATCTTCTGAGCATAAAAAAAATGCACCTACTTTGTACAGGTTTACAGCATTTCTAAATCAAAGGTGGCTGTGACATGTGAAATATAAATGTACAAAGGTATATTTACAACCCATCTGGCAGCTGTTTCCTAGACAATAACTTACATGAGATTGCTGCTTTTCAGAACATTTGGAATTCTCTAGAGACCTGTAGTAAAAGCCTAAACTGTACTTTGAAGCAATGTTTTTCTGTCAGGATATTTTATGCACACACCTATTTTTTGATTCAATCATTTCTGAGGGATGTAGACAAGAACAGTCATTAAAGTGTCAGAGAAAGAAGACATTAATTCATTTGCATGCTTCATGGCACAACATATTTGGTATTTTAGTTCTTAGTAAGTTGTTTCAGCACAGAATGGACTAACTTGTTCAATCTGGAATTGTATGCCATATTGAAAAGTTGTGTTATTTTGTATCCTTATCCTTTTGTGTTATTTTTGTGTCCTTTTGTTCCTAAAGGATATTTCAGGAATCTTAGCAAAATAGCATGATATTATTATGACAGCCTGATGTTGAAAATGGGCTTGTATCAAAGTTCTTTGGCTAATTTTGAGGGGGGAAAACAAAGGAATTTGGATTAGAGGACTTGAAATCTGCGTCTAGATTTTAGGTTTATGGACTTGGTCTTCATAAGTGGAAAGAAGTGTCTCTTGAATAGAGAAGTTTTCAATGCCAAATTGCAAACAAACTTTAAAGTTAAAAAAGAAAAAGGAAAATGGTTTCCAAGTAACATGCCCAGAGGCCTTATTTTTAATAAGGTTATTAAAGACTTGGCCATGAGAGTTATTCTGTAACTTCCATCTGTCTCTTTCTTCTCTCTTCTCTCTCTTTCAAATGTTTCTCATTCGTTTATTCCCCATTCCAGGTGAAATCTCTGTGGAAGTAACTGCTCATTTTCTCCCCAATTAATTCACTAGGAAGTCTTAGCTTGGCTTTGTGTTGGAACTTTGTTCTCCTTGTGTGGCAGCTGAGCACTGATGATTACTGGGATAAGTTTCAAATGACAGAAGCATGTCACTTGCTTTTTGATCTTTAGTTTCAAGACCAGATGGAAAAGATATAATTGTCTAATCTTTTTTTTCTAAGTATAAACCCATTAAAAGTAAGAATTAACATGCACAAGGGTAAAACTGCTAATGCAGTAACCAAACATGGTTTTATGAAGCTGGACAAACATCCTGCCTGTATCTTAGGAAGAATATTTTTTCACTTTTCTGTTCAGCTGATTTATTACAATCAGTCGTGTTGGAGGGTGCCTGAACTTGCTTCCTTTTTCCTTTGCAGCTTCCTTATTTTAGCTCAGATGGGACTTTGCTTTAACTCACATAATATGGTAGAAAGTCTGTTATTTGACCTGGGACTAGGGTCACACAACCAATCTTGGCTAACCTAAAATTAAATGTAAACAATTCTAAAATATATTGAAAATTCTCTACTTAAACTTGGGAACTGTCAAGCAGAACAGTACTTTATTATTGCACAATAAAACATGATTAGAATAATGGCTGTTAATGTTTAAAGCTTTTTTTTAAATTGAATATAGCAAAACTTTTATTCCACAATACTATTATTGCAGCTGGTTCTCTGTTTGTTGAGGGCTTGAGGAGAAACTTCCTATTTTGTTTGATTTATAGCCTTATAACATCACAAATAAGAATCTTCAACTGCACAATAGATGGAAAAGACAAAATTATTTTTAAAATTGATCATGTTTTACAAATTGTTACTTTTACTCCATAGTCAAGTATTTCCTATTTCTGGAGAGCTCCCCTCCCACCTCCACCTTCCTTAACCATGATAATTGTATTTCCAGTTAGATTTCAAATTATTACACCAATAGGATATTTTTTACTATAAAATTCATTACTTTAAAAAGCTGAAGTTAAAAAGAAATAGCCATAGACTATGGATTTAGAGACACAAGCTATAAAAATTTAATTATCTAAATTGTTTATTTGAGGCTCTGGTTTTTTTATTTAGTTCAAATCTGTAGCTGCACCAGTTTGAACAATTCCAGGATGAAGTGCCATTAAAGACTAAGAAAGTCTAGGAAATGTTCATGAGTTCAGTACTGTGTTCACTTTTGTTCCAGAATATTTCCAAATATATTTGATATTAGACAGGTATTCAGGCATATTTCTCACTGTATCATGTGTCCTAAGAACATCTGTGGTTGTTTTTCTCCTGATCTGGAATGGGATTAATTCACATTCAGATCTTTCTTTGATGGATGTGTGTGGTGAGCAAGATGGTTTAAGATTTTACTTGGTTTCTGTAATTCATTTGGGACAGACAGAAAAGACCTTTTCACTCAGAAAAAAACCCAAATTAGCAATACTAAAAAAAAGAGAATTAATGTGAGAAGATGTGGAGGTTTTTTTAGCTGTTAGAATATTTTAAGTATTCTGCCTCAAAAACTAGGAGAATTTCAAGCTCTTTTGTCAGCATTTTGTATTGGCTATAGAGTCCAGACAAATGCTGGGTATCAT
The DNA here is from genome assembly GCA_013400575.1 of Peucedramus taeniatus. Lineage (NCBI taxonomy): Eukaryota > Metazoa > Chordata > Aves > Passeriformes > Fringillidae > Peucedramus > Peucedramus taeniatus. The sequence goes on along the minus strand of WBNO01021048.1, from coordinate 14,737 downwards.
CCCAGCCCCAAACAGATATGAAACACTTTTTTCTACACTTTAGTATCACTCTTTTTGCTTGTGCTGTTTAATACAGCACTGCTCTGAGAGACTCATAAAAAAGCCAAAACTAAACTATTGTTGTTTGGGAGGCTGCCTGTGCCAGAAATGGTGTTTTCCCTAAAATAATCTTCATGTGACTGTGATTAACAGAAAATTCTGTTTTTAAAAAAACAACAAAACTGTGAAAGGTCACAAACCATTCACCTTCATCTATTAGCTGTGCTGTGTGAAGGGAGTAAGTGGTTACTGGTCAGCGTGTTCTCCTTGCTTGCAGGAGGTTTTCAAGGGAAATCTGTGGATTCAGTGTAACTGTATGAGCTCAGTCTCACAGCCTGACATGGGCGAAGCTTTCATAACCTTCACTCATTTATTGCATAAGCTGAGATGGGGAGTGGCACTTGTAGCAGGGCCAAGGCATCAAGAGACCATCTCTGTTTTCAGGAAAAAAAGAGAAAATCTATATTATATATTGTCATTATCCCCTTTGTCCCTGTTTTTGTCTGTTTCATTACAAGTTTCCCTAAGAAGTTCAGATGAAAGTTAACACATGTATTTGTGTTCCCATGCATGTGTTCTCCAAGTATTTCTCTTTTATTTGCTGTAGTTTAGAGTAAATTAAACTTTGGAGCAAAATGGTGAAAGCTTGGACAGCAGATTTGAGTGCCTCTTGAGTTCCACAAACTGCTATTGTGAGTTATAATTATGAAAAAAGATTGGTTTATGTCATTTGAAAAGAATAGAAAATTTTTGCACTAAATACAAAATTTTTAACAGCCTACAGTCCAGATTTAAAAATGGGTGAGATTTAAACATCCAGATTAAAACTGGATTATTCTGGTTGGCTTTTACATCTAGAATATTTGCATGACAGTGCTTACCTTTTGTTTAGAGGTTAAAATTCATCACAGGTAGATTATCTTTTTATAGAAAATCAATACATTTAGAACAGAAAGCCAAAAAAAAATTGTTGGGTTAATTTTTAGAATAAAATCTGAAGTTTTGAAATATGGAATTTTCCAAGCCACCAGAAATACTCATTGTAGAGTACTTAAGAGAGACTATGATGTAACATTTGTTTTTATGAAGAGTTTCAAGAAACATTAATTTTATGGATGATAGTCAGTTACTTTGATTTTTAAGTTTATGATAGGCACAACAGTATTAGAAGAACCTTGCTTTGTGTTGAAGATTATAAAAGCTGAATTTTCATTTGGCTGAAGCTCATAGTACTGCACCTGCAAAAAAGAATATGAATCTGTGTTTGTTCTTGCAGACAAAGGGTGGTTGGGCAATTCAGCATCTGTTCATTAAATATGTGCTTTTGTGCCTGGAGGCAAGTACAAAACCAGGAGTTCTGCTTCATATGACCTGCTCCATTCTAGAAACCTCATCTGTATTTCTCAGTCTTGCAACACTGGCTACAGTCTTTTGTGAATTGAGATTTTTGGAACAAATTGAACTAGTAAGATTAAAAAGTCTTCAGCGTGTGAGACTAATGATGAAAAGCCTTTGAGAAAAGTATGAACACAATCGAAGTAATCCAAGAAATCTTTTCAGTCAGGACACAGCCTTTTGCTTACCAAGTTTTAATTTATTACATTCACTGTGAAATTAGCTAAAACTCAGATGGTTGTTAGAAACAGAAATTAATATACTTGACTTTAAAATAGATTTTTTTAATCTATTCCTTAAGATTGCATAGAAACTTCTTATTCAGGAAAAAAATAATAACTTAATTTTGCAGAAGATAAACAATACAAAGAGGCTGCACTGCAGAAAAACAAATGTTGGTATATGCTGACAGAAGTAGAGGAAGCTTTCCCAGGACATGAAAACACAGTACATTTGGAGGTGATGATAGGATTTGAATATTTGTTTGTGTTTGGGAGTTCTTAACTTTTATATGAATGCATATTTTCCTTAGGTGTCTGATTATTTTCTTCCCGCTAAAAAAGGATTTTTGTCCTGACCATAGTAAATGTAATGGCAGTAATTCACAAATTGAGTATATTTAACAGGAATTTAAAGTGTGAAATCTTAATATAAGCAGTGTTGTAAATGGCTTAAAGGGTCGATTAAAGTTGTGTTTTTCAGGAGTAAGATTTCTTACCAATTCATCCCCATTTAAAAAAAACTAGAGAATGAGCTGTGTAATAATCTTTGTTTTAATTATATAAAATCTACATAAGTCTTGCTAAATGTAAGATGCATCTATGCAGTTTCATTGCTATTTAGTCAGAGAGAACAGGCATGAAACTGGTATTTACTGTAGTAAATATCACCAGGTCTTTGAAATATCAGAAGAGGCATAATTTTCTACTATTCAGCTTCTTATTTTGATCCCTATTGTAAAAGTAGCTTATCATTTAATCCGTTGTTTATTGTAAAAATAGAATCTCTGTGTGTTGATTGGGGTTTTGTAGCTCCCTAGATATAAAAAAACTGCCCTCAGGAAAGAGGAGAAAATGTTAAACTTCAAATTAAACGAGGGAAAAAATTATTGTGGAAAGATAGGCAAAGTCTTATCTCTGCCTATATCCCTATCTTTAAATAATGTCATTTTGACTCGTTACTCCCTTTCTGCAGCAAGGGTGTCCCTGACTTCAGCAGGTGAGTCTTGCAGATTTCTTTGAAGTGCTATCACCAGAAAAGGATTCAAACTGGCTGGCTGGCTGATCTGAGGATTGAACATCAGCCCATATCTTGGATGATTCTCACTTTTGCTAAATATTCAAGGAAATAACCAGATATAATCTCTAACAGGAGATATAAGCTCTAACAGGAAAACTTGGTACAAGTATTCAAGTCTCTGTAAAAACATAAAAACAGAATGCATCTTCACCAAGTCTTTGCTTTAGATCAGGAATGTGGTTTTGAAGTGAATCTCCCTTGTTAACCCTTACTGTGCAATGGCTCATATTGCAGAGCAACCAATGCCTAGCAAAAAAAAAAAAAAAAAAAAAGGAAAACGTGCTCCAGAAGAGCACTGGAAAAAATTACTATTGTGTTTACATTTGTATAACCATTTTGAGGCCAACATGTGAACCCAAGGAGGGGCTGAGAACTTTTCAAGTTGCTTGCTGATTCTGGATTGCTTTGAAACGTGCTGAGTGGATAGCCCTGGAAGTCTGCCAAAGCTACAGCCAAAGTTGCAGCAAATGGCTCAGAATATTTTGCTGGAGAGGTACATGTTTTTTTTACTGGATAAACCAAGAGCCTATTCAAAGAAAATAGTACAGAGACACTATGCTCTGTTTTCGTGGAAAAGCTGGCAGCTTTTCAGCTAATTCAAAGGCTGAAAAAGTGGTGTGAACATTGAGTAACAAATATCTTCTGTTGTTTATTTTCAGGGAAACAATTTTTGTAGATAGGATTTTATTAAGGACATATGAAACACTTTTAGCAGTACTTACTCCTAGTAGTAGTACTATTTCTCCTTTGCCCATATAACTATGAATAAGGGTCGAAGAAGCCTATATGACCCCAGTCTGAATTGTTTCTCTGTGTAGATCCACACACATAGCATGGCACCAGTCCCTTGTTGAGGGTATTCTGTGCTAAAGAGGTCCTGTTTGCATCTGACTCTAACACCTCCAAAAAAACCTATTCTGACCTAAGTGTTTTGGCTCAGAAGGAAAAGAATAATTATAGAATGATTTTAGAATAATTGGAAAACATTTGAATTTTCTTTTGCCTTTCCCCTTTTCATTTTTGTCCTAGTGCGCTAAAAACAGCACTTTTGAAAGCATAAGGCATCTTTGTGACTCAGTTGTCAAATAAAACGTCAGAGAAACCAAGTGTTGGGCAGTGCTTCCTTACCTTTGCTCTACCTCCCGTGGCCTTCCAAAACCCAGAGTGTGGACAGTTAGCTATGTAAGTAAATTTTGGATATCTCTTTTAGTGAGTGTTTCATGGGGACGTGAAGTCTGCTATGTTTTGTTGCTTAAGAGCTTGTTCTGAACTTTGGATCTGGGGACAGGCATGGAGCTGTACAGCTGTGTTGGTGCACTCCAGTTCTGTGGGCAGCCCCAAGGGCAGGGCACTGCCCAGTGCTTGGGGAGAGCTGTGCTCTCTGTGCCCCCTGTGCACTGCCCAGTGCTTGGGGAGAGCTGTGCTCTCTGTGCCCCCTGTGCACTGCCCAGTGCTTGGGGAGAGCTGTGCCCTCTGTGCCCTCTGTGCACTGCCCAGTGCTTGGGGAGAGCTGTGCCCCCTGTGCCCCCTGTGCACTGCCCAGTGCTTGGGGAGAGCTGTGCTCTCTGTGCCCCCTGTGCACTGCCCAGTGCTTGGGGAGAGCTGTGCTCTCTGTGCCCCTTGTGCACTGCCCAGTGCTTGGGGAGAGCTGTGCCCCCTGTGCCCCCTGTGCCCTGCCCAGTGCTTGGGGAGAGCTGTGCTCTCTGTGCCCCCTGTGCTGAGTTGGCTCCTTGGGGTGCTTTTATCCAGAGCCCACTGCGAAGTGCTTCACAAACAACAGCTTCTCTGTGCCTCTTCTGCTGTCTGTGCACCCAGGCCCCATCGGTAAATCTGTGTCCTGCTGAAATGTCCTTTGTGAGACAAAAGACCTCCAAGTTTTCTTCTTCACTGCTGCTAAAGAGTAGTGATTTAACTGTTTCAGGTGGCTGCCACATGTTGTCTTTTGGCCACTGATGATAGCATGAGGACATTATGATGCTTCTGGCTGACTTTTAGCACGTTGCTTTGAATTAATGTCTGTGACAGGAAAATAATCCACTACTGTAATTGCTTTGAAATGTCACTTTGGATTTAGAACAATAAATATGCCAGCGGATTTCTTGAAGACATCAATGTCATTAACAGAATTTATTCAGGACTTTCTCGTTGTCTGTGCTTTCTGCACTGAATTAACTAATTTGTGTTGGGACTCTTCATTAAGAAGAATAATGTAATATTTCTGTGATGCCTCTATAAATCCTGTATAATCTGTCAAGTAATAGATCTTATCTTAGTTCCAAGAGTAGATTTTGTCTGTATTATTTCATTATAAAACTCTTATACAACTTGATATCAAAATTAAATTAGTTAAATGTTATTACTGTTTCTTCTTTCCTGAAAGTGAATTGTGAACTGCCTGTTTGAATTTTAAACTTCTGTCTTGGAGAAAGTTGATTTCATTAAAACACTTTTGATGCATCTTTTGGCTGACAAGTGATGAAATCACACTCGAGGGAGAAATCCTTATGATCAACCTCAAACTAAACAAGTGTTCTGTCTAATACCAGATTTAAAAGAGGATATTTTAAAATACCTTACAAATCCTACTCTCCTTACAAATTCTGTCCTTGCTGCAGGATCCTTTGTAATTAGTTATCCTAAGGAACCTTTCAAAAACACTCTGTTTAAACTTTTGTTGCTGTTACTTCATTTTTTGCTTTGTTGGCACAGCATCAGCGTTGGTGAGTGGGTGCTGCATATTCACTTTGATAAATCAATGTAATCACAGAATAAAAGGATGGCCTTTATTCCCAGAGAATTCTTCCTAGACCTTATCTGTGGTGCCTCGTGTGCAGACTTCAACTACTGGCAAACTGAATTATTTGGGGTATTCTTTCTATTTAATTGCTGTTTCCTACTTCAATGTTTGTTTTTAATATTAGCAAATGGATTTTAATATTTGGTTTTAATGTTTGTTTTTAATATAAGCAAATGGATTTTAGTCACTGTGCAGTCACAAGGGCTCTGATCCTAAGAAATGTTGGATGTAGTGATCTTGGGAACAACTGTAAGAGAAATGAGGAAGATCTACAAATCAGCTGAATGTTATCTATCAAAGCTTCCAGCTTTATGCATAAGAAGGTTTTTTCTCATGGTTTCCAAAAACAAAGACAAGCTGGGTATGATTATAAGGAATATAAATTCCAAATAATTTATAGAGGAAAATACTCTTCAGTTATAGAGCTAAGATAATTATATTTACTGTGAAAAAAGCATGAAAAATGAGAACCAGACAGTGAATTATAATTGAAGAGATGAATCCCTGGCAGAACCTGATGGCCATGAGAAATAGGCTTAGCTTTTGGTAGAAATGTTAACTACTCTTGTAAGCAATTTAGCATATTTTAAGGTATTAATGAATCTTTCCAAAAGTTTTAGAGTGATTGAAGTCAGCTCTTTGTTCTCAATTTATTGAGCCACAGAATGCTGTGTTTATTATATACTCACCCACGTAAGTCAGTTGTGTCAAAGAGACTTTTCTGTGCTGTACTTGCAAAAATTCTGGGAGCAGCCCCAGCTCCGAGTGCACTTCCTACCATTGTCATAAATCACTAGCTAGACATTTTGCCTTACTTGGGAAATTCTTTTGTAAATCAGTGACTGCACTAAAATCTTTTGCTTGTGAAAGTACAGTGAGAGCTGTGCTCTGAGATTTTTAGTTTCTCTGGAAGTCACACAACATATTTAGTTTCTTCCTCTCCATGCAGTTTGTGTGATATTTGAGTTTTGTAATTATTGATGCTTCAGTAGTAAGCTTGGAGCAGCCTAGTGTTGGTTAATTTTGTAATACAATACTCTGATTATATTTTTTTAAACTCTTACCACTGCTTCTGTCTATTTTGAAATGTAGATTGTTTTGCTATGAAATAGCTTTTAATTACAAAGTTATGCAGATGTAATTTTGAGTTTAAAACTTTCATTTCTTTGTTAGGTGACTTTTTACATTTGTCCACCGTGATTAAACCTTAAGTAACAAGGGTTTTTGACAGGTATTGTCATTGTACAAATGAAGTTTGTTATTTGTTCATTTAGTATTTGACTATGTTGAGAGGGGGGTTATAGAAATCAGAAATATAAAACATAATTGATCGCAGTTAATCATGTTTTTGGACTAAAGTTCCTATAAGTCTAGCTATTTTTCCTGCTGTATTTCTTTGAAATATGCCTGAATCCTACAAAGTCCTCATTACTATTTTAGTGAAATATGAATACTAAAAGTAGTACTGAAGTGTTTTAAAGTTTTTCAGTTATTAATGGATGTGATTGACATCGGGAATCTTCACTGATATGTTTTTAGCTGTGACAAATTCTCTTCTCAGCTGTATGTTTGCCTTCCCCAGCACATATTTAACAAATATAATGTATTTAATTAATTATAATTCATTCATTAGTGGATGCAAAAGTGCTGAACCAATGCAAATGCAGAAACAATAGCATCCGGAATGACTGAGTCAGAAAAATGGAAGATCTTGGAACACTCTTAGTTCAGAATAAATTTTGATGGACATAAAATTGCCCTTTATAATGTCTTGGTTTGTGATAGTCTTTGGGTATATCACTGATCAGAACAAGCAAATATTCCTTAGGGCTTTATCCTGTTTTCATTGAGATAACAGCAATTCCTGTTGATCTTAAGTTTTTCCCAGTCTATTTCCACAGTGCTTTTAGGGATATTCTTGTAGCCTAAGAAGAAAAGTTGTTTTCTGTAGAGAGGAATGTGTTTTAATCTGTGACTTCACACAGAGAAGCATTTCATGACGTGTTTGTAGATTCTGTGAGAGTAAGTATTGACAAAAAGAAAGAGGCAGATAGGTTCAGACCATTGGAATATAATTCCCAGAGCTTCAAATAATTCAACTTTGTTCCTGATGGTGATTTCAGGAGCTGTCAGCCTACCTGCTCTCTTGTGCTGTACTAAGCAGTTTAAATCACTGCACAGTATTTATTAAGAAGGGTCTCTTCACAGGGCAAAAGAACACTTTCTGAGAACACTATGACTCTTACAATGTCTTGACAGGCACTATTTTCAAAATGCATATTTCAAATAAAACTAGGAAAGATAAAATGGTAACCTAGGGATACTCCATAACTTGAAATTATCAGGTATAATTTCACGTTTACATATCCTGCATCTCTTTTTGTCAAGCATCAAAGCTTTGACACTAACAGAATAACCCCACTGTCTGTGTAACTTACCAGTAACAATTTTGGAAAAAAAATGTGGATAGTAATAAATTTTAAAATCCTGTTTCTGCCGCTTTTGAGGATTCTGCAATTCCTCTTTGTCCTCCTAGGCAGGAATGGAATGTATAATGAAAGAATTATAGAAGACTTTTCCAGAACAGAGGTTATTGAAATGAGCCTTAAAATTAATTATTTCATTCATTAGCACTGCTTCAAATTAGTTGGAAAATTGGTACCTTAAAAAAAAAAAGCCTTTTGTGATTCTGCTGTGAACTCTAATGCCTTTTAATATAAGTATGAAATGATGCATCTAAGAAGCATCTGATCCAAATCCTCCACGGAATTGAAATCATCTGACTGTGACCTGCTGCTTTCTTATCTCAGAGGACAGCTAGTAATAAAATGTCAGAGTAAGGAATGGGAAATGCAAAGCTTTGCTAGCAGAATAAGCCTGAGGCTTATTGATGAACTTTGCCTTTTCATTCAGGCTCTGAGCTGAAAGTTTCTGTTCCTAAGAAAATACATATGTTTCTAAAATGCTTCTTCGAAAATATTTTTTCTGAAATTGAAGCATTTTCTTCCCAAGTTTGCATTGCTCCCTCTCATAGAAAATCAATTGGTCAGGTAATTACTTTTCTTTAGAGCCAGATTTAATATTAATCAGAGGGAAAGTGTGCTTCTGTGAACTCAACTGGCTCACATGGGTTCTTTTTGTGCCAGACCTGCAGTAATACTTTGTCTTATACTTCATTTTATCACAAAGGTTTTCAAAAAATATTCACTTCCTGGTTTTCTTTCCTACTTCAAATGAAAAAAAAATAAAAAGCCTCCACAAGGTTGGTGAAATGGGCAAAGTTTTTTAAAACACTTCTTAATTAATTTAATGGAAATCCTTGTAGTAGACAGTAGGGAGAAACTGGATTCTTTCATCTGCCTTTTTCCTAGAGCATTGCCCAATATATGGTGCAAATTAATACTTAATTTCTTCATCCTATAGGCCAAATATGAACAATGGTACCACAAGTCTTTTTTGACAGTACTACTGTTCTACAGCAGAACTTTTTTGTCTTTAAATTTAAGAGGGGCACCAAATATCACTGAGGGGACAGTGTAATTTTGATGAAACTCCTCTAACATGTTAATTTTGGAGGTTAAGGCATCTTGTTTCATAGCCATTGTGCCTGGGGGTTTGGAAATACATCTCTGTGTCACCTGTTACACTGAAATCACTGGCTCACTTTGTATTTTCTCAGAGGTGCCAGTGTGCTGACCTAAAGCTTTATTCAAGGCTGTAGTTAGAGACTAAATGTCGCATACTTGTCTGTTCTCTGTTTCAATGTATGTTTCTGTAGTGATGAAACTGAGAAATTTAGTACTTAGGGAGGTCACCTGTGGCTGCCCTGTTGTTCAGAATACTTCTAAAGCAGTCTCATGATGACTTTTGCGTTGTTATTAGCAAAAGTAAACCAAAAATTTTACTATTGAAGTTGAATGAATATAAAAGGCATATTTAATCACAGGTTAACATTAAAGAGTAGAGCTACCTGTTGAGAACCTGTGGTTGTGCGGTTCTAGTTGGGAATTCAGCAGGGTTTCTAGATTTTTTTTTTTTCCTGCCAAAATCAAAAGTGCACAGAACAGCACCCTCTCAAGACATTGCTGATACTGTTTGGATCCAGCAAATATGAAAAGTATGGTGAAGTAACACTCAACAGCACTTCTGTACCTTCCTGCCTTTTGGGGTTCCTCTGACTCTCTCAGATAGAGCTGGTTTCTCCAGATAGGGAAAATGATTACAATCAGAAAAGGATTAGATACTGCTTTTATTTTTTCTATGCCCCAACACCTGGTCTTACAGAAATTTGCTTTGAATATTTGTTCTTAGGCCTCTTGGCTTGGTAGTTTTTTCCCTGTGAAGTTGAATTTGCAGTCAATAAATCCTTCAGAGATCTAAACAAAAATGTAAAGTTTCAACAAACTTAGTATCTAGTTTAGCAGTTGCAATCTTGAAGGGCACAACAGAGTATTAAGGATTTGTCTTTCAGACCCCAGCTCTATAATACACTGACCATAAGGGTCAACAGCTAATATAAATAAAAAAAGTAATTTGCTGTAGGCATTATCTTTCTGAAACTGATTTCTGACAAGATGTTTTGTTATTAATGCTCTCTTTGGAGAATTTTCTGTTACATCAGTTTGACTTGGATTTGAACTCAGTTCCAGAGGTGAATATTCAGTGCTGTAAAGTGAGTACTCCACCCAATGCACTGATTATTCAGGTTCAAGAGATTTCTTTTCCAAATTTTCCACCCAATGTGTAGGGACGGAACACTGGGGATGACACAACTACTTTCTGTATTTGTGGGAACTGTTGCTATGAGCAGATCTTAATCCCATATGTAATGTTTCATTTTCAGAAAACAAAAAAAACCTAAGAACTCCTCACACACTACCCAAATAACAAAGAATTATTCATGACTGGTTTTAAAACATTTGAGTTTGTTAAGAGAATTTGATTGTTTGATAACCTCAAAGCAATTTGAAGATGTTAACTTATTCAATAACTTGTGCAAATGCTCTTGTCTCAGACTGAGCCCTCACAGCAGAAAAAGATGGACCTATCAATTTACATAATTCCTGCTTTAACTGATGGATTTAGCATCACAGTAAGAGAAATTTCCTTTTCTCTTCAGAACTTACTCCTCAGACCATGGTTGTGAAGCTATGCCATTGTCAAAAATTTGAACTGCTGAATTATAGGCATTTTAAATCTAAATTTCTGCCAAGTGCAGATGGGTATAGCTTAGTAAAGCAAAATCTTGAATCTGCGGATTATGTAGCCTTGGAGATGGGACAGCCAGACAAGGCCCTGGACAACATCAACTCTGTTGATGCTGCTTTTACAGGACAATTGAACTGAATGATCTTCAGAAGTCCCTTCCAACCTCAACCATTCTGTGCATCTATGATTTGTTTCTTTTCCTATATAATTGAATTACTGTTTTTCCCTGCACAGGAATATGTGAAATTACATGTGATCCTTGCACCATGCATCTGGTGTTTTACATAAAAGAAATGTGATGAAGATGGAGAAGCAAGCAAAAAGATCATTAGTAAAACATGGTTACATTTTACTGTCCAAATTCTTTACCTTCACAGGGTTTCAATGTCCAAGATATTTAAGGTGATGTTATCCTCTCAGAGGGGCTTTTATAGAGATATACTTGCATGAAGGCCACAACACCTGTTTTCATACACCCTATTTTAACATGCTTAGCCTTGAACCTGAAATACTGCCCTAAAAGCATAATTAGTGACTTACCTTTGTACAAAAAAGCCACACTTAGGAGAGTCTGTAGAAATGGCCTTGGAAATTGCAATAATGGACATGTCTTTCAGTAATGCTTTGGAAAGCAAAAATGTGCTAATAGAGGGTGCTATTTGCTAATTGTCACAATTATGTAATTTTTTTCATTATTCAATACTAAATCCAGGAGGAATAGAACAAAAATGGTTGATGCATGTAATTTATTGAATAGAACCTAAGCATTTAAGTTGTCTGAATATAATGTTTTAATGTGAGATCTTGTGAGTTGGATCACTCCATCACAGTGGAAACTCTGTGACCTGCATAAAAGTTATTAAAAGAAGGAAATGACAGATTCTTGCTAGTCACTAATGACAATAATTTTAATATTCCTTCACAATGGGTCTTTTGAGCCACTGGTGTAATTTCAATCTTGGGATATTCTTCACTCTCTTTCTGCATGTATTTTAAATGGTGTCTTTAGCTGAAGTTTACTTTAGCACTGCATCAATTAAATGGCCATTAAAAAGTATGAGTTGCGCTGTATCTGGTAAATTTAGGTAAAGAGGATGATAGTTATGACAGTGATTTTTTTTTTTCTTTCAAGAATTTGAAAAAGTTACAATTTTAAACAATTTCTTATATTGAGTTCCAGTATTTTGAGACCCAGTATACTTTAAAAAAATTGGAATAGTTATTTTTTAAACAATAACTGCCTGACTTTAGTTTCAGCTAAATATTAATTTTCATCATTCCACTTCTAGAAGTGTCACTGAAATAAGAAACATATTTCATGGTGTTTTGGGTTTTTGATTTTATATTTCTAAAAATCCCCCCATCCCATTTCTTATTTTCAGTATCAGACTGTGGGCAAAATGGGAGCAATGCCAGAAATCATGAGGTAAGACAAATAGATTATTCAGAAGTATTTAGAATTTATTTTTGATGCTTGGATTTTCAGGATTAATGCTTAATGTAACCATTTTGCTTCTGGGTCTTGTGTGAGTTTCTCATTTGGGCTTTGCATGAGAGGTTTGCACAGATAAAGCATGAGGGTTTGCACTGATTATTAGATAAAGATGGTGTTGCTAAGCTAAGCTTAAATTTCTACAACCATGGACTGGCTGGTGTGGAATAGGGCTTAGAAATATCTCTTCTAATTGGAATGAGAAAAATCTAAGGAGCTGAAATACAGAAGTTGGGAAGAGGTGTCTTTCTTGTCTTTTGCAGGGTTTTCTGAAATGTCTGGTATATTTCTCTTATGATGACTTATTAACTGTGAAATGTGGAGATATATTTAAATAAAGTTACTACGGAATTTTCAGCCTGTTGCAACATATTAAGCTCAGACCTTTGCCCAAGAAATTTAGCCATAGAGTGCCCGAGGCTTTGCTCAGGGAAATGTTGGCTGATGCCAGCAACAGCAGAGTGGTAGGAGGCAAAAGTTAAAGAGAGTGGGGAAAAGGCAAGTTATTCCTGCAAAATCTCTAACAATAACATCCTACAGATCACACTCCCCCACCAGAACCTGGAGCTCTGAGTGCACCTTCTTGGTATCCTTACCCAAAATTAGTATAATGGGGCAAATGAGGATACTTGGAGGGAAGGAGTTAGAGGAAAATAAATATATAGCCAGCTGGGGTGGGCTCCTCTAGATTTGATACCAACTGTTGAAACCTGACAAAAAGTGTGAAATAACAATTAACAGAAAAGTTGGTTTCTTTCCATCCCATAACTGCAAAGAAAAGTGACAGCTTGAGGTTTCACTTTGCTACCCTTTTGTTGCTTAAGATAGAAGGGATTTTTGCTGGTTTTTAGGTAAGTCAGTTTTCAGATGCACTTAATGCTTTTCCTTTTTCTGGTATATTAGAGAACGTGGGCAGTCAAGGAAGGAATGAATTGTGCAGTACATCCAGTGTCTGTAGAACAGACCTAAAGAGTGGAAATATGCTTTGAGGAATATAAACCACCTAAATTTCAAAGTGAAACTAGCAGTTAAAAATGGTCAGTTGGACCAAGATGGGGTGTGTGAGAGAGAGGAAACAGTTATTTTAATCATATTTCTCTGCATCTCTTAATTATGCAGGCCTAACATAATCTAGTATCCAGATATTTTCCAGATATAACCAAATGGTTTAAGCTCTACATTTTGTTAATCATACTTTATTTTTTATTTGTTGTGTATGGAGTCATTGTCACTTTTGCTGGTGCTAAAGTCTCTCATGGAAAATTCCAGAAGTGATCTTTGAATAACTCCTGATCTTGAACTGCAGTAAAATCCTCAGATGCAGGTGCCCATGTGACTCATTGGGCTGATCTCTCTGATTCATATCAACATTCCTGATGGTGATTGCTCGTGGTGGGGTGGATTGCCTTCACTCTGGTGCCTGATAAGGAGCAGGAATGAGTTTTAAGCAGCCTTAGTTGGGTGATGCATGGCTGATTTTTTGATGCCATGGCATGACTCTTCCAACCTGTGTCAAAACTTGAGCCTCAGACACAGGTATTTTATAAACCATCTCAACCTTTCTGTTTTCTGCTTCCATGTAAGTTGTTCAAATGAAAGCAAATATCCCTAGACACATGTCCAAAATATTACATCCTATTCTCCCAGCATCCTGTTTTTGATAGTATCAGAAGTGTTTTGTTCTTAATGCAGATGAATAAGTTTCTTGCATAGAGACAGGCTCCATGAATAGAATGTTTTTATTACCTATCTCATTTGCTTTGTAATAGACCATAAGACCAGTGGGTCTATACCTTGGGTTGTGCTAATTTGATAGTACAAAATGGTTTACTGGGTTACTGGGCAATAAGAATGTATAAAAAATTAACTTCAGAAAGTGCTTTTTTTGTACAGAGTGGTGATAATTTATGTATAATTGTATATATTGGTTTTCTGCTTTGAGTATTTTGAGTTACTTATACATTTACCTCTTAGTTTGCAAAATCAGCCACTCTTAATAATAACCAGAAACAGCCACTCTTACTAAGAACCAAACTTGAATCCTTCAGATACCTAAATCTGAACCCACCAAGCCAGAGGTAGAAGGCTGTAGGCTGTTTGGTATTGTGTCAGAGATATTATGGTTATATAAATAAAAGTAGGCTATCAGCTACTAAACTGAGTTCTGAATTGCTGATCCATGAGCCTCTTCTACTTGAGACATTTGAGTTTAAAAATATTTTAAGATAATCACTAAATGCTTCTTTCTGCTGTAACTACTTGGCATTGCTTTTGACTTTTGGATGACTAGAGCTGTCTTTGGTATGACCTTGGCTTATTGGTGAACAGGAGTGGGCAATAGAGTTTTCCATGGACTTTTAAAGAACATTTTTAAATCAGATAAAAAGTTGATGACTTATAAAGCTAAGTCATACATGAGTGATATTCACAATGGAAAAGAATCAGGGGAGTTATTTACATTTTTTAAGTTCTGACCTTGTATTGGTTATTTACATGAAAAGCTAAGA
>WBNO01021046.1:0-39099 GCA_013400575.1 Peucedramus taeniatus | reverse complement strand
AACAAATGCATTTCAGGTTTGGCCAATGAATTATAAGACATCCTCACACATTAACAAAACTTGTATGGGTTAAATAGATATTTAAATGACAATTTGTAAAAGCCAAACACCACTTCCATATTTCTCATATGTATTGTGACTTGCACATTGAGCGTTTTGCAAGAATTTAATCAACCATAAGGTAAAAGATAATATTAATGTACTATTGAATGAATTACAGGGGGTTTTCTTTTTCTTTTTTCTTTTTTTTAAGGACCACCCATTAGCCTTGTATGCCCACTGCCATGCTCAAAAGTTAAATCTTGTTCTTGTGGAGTCTTGCCAATGCATTCCTGAAAGTAAGAAGCTTTTTGTTTTTAATAGCGCAAGGGCTGCATTCATTCTTTTTAACATCAATAGAATACAAAAAGGGGGTTGCATGTGATTAAAAAAGAAATGGGATTATAGAAAACATACTGTGCCACAAGCTTGAAGGCTTCTGAACAAGAATGTTGGGAAGGAGCACTAGTCGCATACAAATGTAGGTTGGAGATGCAATGTTTTAGTTAATATTTTAAATTAGCTAAAGCAAAAGGACAGTCTAGTGAGGCCTTTTAACATATTAGAGAAATCAAAAATATAGATATAAACAAACAAAGTACATCTATACATTAAAAAATAAAATGGAGCTTTTCTTACTCTCACCCTTGGGATGTGGAGTACTGTTCTAGTAACTTCTATCCTTGAGCTGTTAATGTAGAATAAATGAGGTACTCTGTGCATGCTGCCATTATAGATATTTTTGGAACACTTGGTTTGAAGAAGGTACTCAGAAATTCTCATGCCAGTTTGCCTTGCCTGTGAAACCTTACCCTGCTCATCATCTGTGACTTTTACACTTTTAAGATGTCTTGTCCTTCAAACAGTCTTCAAGTTAGCTGGTTTATTTACCAGTAACCTTTTCTTTAACCATTTGAATTTTTTAAATGGGGTTTTCTACAGTACAGTCTCCACTATGTCCATGCATGCCTGGGATATAACCATATAAACTATGTGATGCTAAGTGAAATTTAGAATCACATATTAGTTTTCTGCAATATATCAATGGAATTTGAGAAGATCTTCATGACATAGAGCCCTGACAACCAGGAACCTGCAGGGGAGGAGACAAAAGAAATGAAGGAGCCAGCTATAATTTGACATAATTTCAGAATAATGGTCGAAACAATGGAACTGTTGTTTGAATTGGCCATCATATATCTCTAGAAAAGAACAGGAATTATTTGCTTGGCTGGGGAATTCTATGGTAATAATCTAGCCTCAACTGTTTTATAATCTTAGAGTTTGTATGGAAGTGCTTTATCTCAGTATCACAAAGCTCTGACAATACTAATGACCCTTGAGGTCATCAAGAAGCATTTGGTGGAAAACTTGATAATGAGCTGAGAAGGAAATAGTCTGAAGTTTGACGAGTCTAGTTTAACTATCAAAAGCAGAAAAGCTGATGACTGTAAAGAAGGAAAAAATTGCTGTTAAAAAACTATTTTACTGTATGCACTGTCCCCAGACAACACTCCTGAAACTTAAGACAACAAAGAGAAAAATTAACTACCCCTATGAGGAATATCATAAATACTGATTAAAGACTACATTTAAAAAACAGACAATGGTGATAGGTTCCTGGAAGATTTCCTCAAGAAAAGAAAGGAAGCCTACTGAGCTTCTTCAACTTCCACACTGCACAAGATCCCTTATGGTTTATGAGCAGTCAGCTCTCATTTTCATTGTGTTCCCTGAACAGAACCCGTTGGTATGGCTGACTAGTGATTTGAAATGAGATGGGTTCTCCTACCTTGCCCAGGCATGTAATCCCAAAATTACTCTAGAACAGGGGATGAAAAGGTGTCAGGGAATGGATATTGCACCATGCAACATTGGGATAGAGGCTGATCGGGTAGGGTGAAAAAGGGTCAACATCCGGCATCCTTTATAGATGCCATATGTCCTGGAAGAAGAAAAGATGTAACTTTTGCTACTGGTGCATTTTTTTGGCCCTTGGTCTGGGTTTATGTTCTGCCAAATTAGACTAAGCCATCACGGTAGGTGGTTCTGCTCTGTTTTCAGCAGACTGCTGTTGTTCAAGTCAGACTGTAAGATTTCTTTCCCAAACTGAGCATTCTTGAACCAGTCACCTCAAAGGGAGTAATACCTTGAAAATGCATGCAGGACAAAATGGCATTGAAACTCCATGGACTGTTTTCTCCTTACCCTGACCATATGTAACAGTGTGTGCTGCCTGGGTGACATAATGAAAGGCTATGTCTGCTTTGAATTCTAACAGAAAAAGTTCTGCACTTGCAAGTCTTCCTTAGCTGCTACATGAATTGTCACAACTGCTTTGTGAAGGAAGTCTGTAGATGATAACTTAAAGGTGGTTCTGGTATGTTTACATGAGCCATAATCATCCCTTTAACTGCAGCTAAGTTAACTGAAGTTAAGAGGTGATGGAATTAGAACAAAACCTGATCACACTGAGTATAAAATAACTCCCTGTTTTTCTTTATAGACTCTAATATTATTAATCAATAATACACAGATGTGTCAGAAAGAATAACCTCTCAAGTGCTCCATATAATCCTTTATTTGACTCTGCACACTGTGATGTAATACTGGGGAATGGGCACAGGTATATGTGTGGTTTGGTACATGTATTTTCATGGAGAATAATCTTTGTATGTCTGCCCAGTAGTGGTAAGGCCAGCTTAGTGACTCAATTTCTGGCAGAAATTTCTGCTTTGTTAATTTTCCTGAAACCTGGGAACTAACTACTTCAAAGTACCAAGGGGGAAAAGATTTTCCAAACTGAGGTGGTTGGTGCAGAATGAATGTTGGCAGGAAAATTCTGGGATTAGGGTTCATGTACAGACTTTGAGGAAGTTTATGTCTTCAAATCTAAATCAAAACTTTTGATTACATACAGCTATTTTTTTCTTTCCTGTCATGCATTTCATATTATCTTTGTGACTGTGTACTATTTCTAAGTGGCTATTATTATAGGGCAGAAAGTACTAAACATTCCAGATGGCTCATGTCACTATTTTACATGCTTTTTTCCTTTATCTATTTTTTCGTAACTTTAGTTTTATTGGACCTCTTGTTTAAAAGAGCTGAATTTTCCTCATGTTTGTTTGTGCCAGCTTCACAAACTTTGTCCTAAACAAAATGTTTTATTTGCATATTTTTCCTTTTAATAGTGGCAAACAAGTAAATTAAACTCCATATGGTAGTGCTTTATAACTTTTAAAAATCTCCTTTCACTTTGGAAAATTGAAAACAAACCCCATATTTTTCCTTTGGCTAGTTAAAACTTCTTAAAAAGTAGAAAACCAAAAAAAATTATGGGAAAAAAAAAAGCTGTGGCAAAAAAAAAAAAAAAAAAATATATTCACTTTGATTTTTCAATGAGTTGCATTTGGGAAGTGGTTAATTTGCCCATTTTTTGATGCATAAATAACCAAAATAGTGTATTCATTGTCTTTTGATTTTGTAAGTGCAAGGTACAACTAAAATAAATCACTTTATCTTTCCTTTCCCGGAGTGGTGACCACTTTGGTATCTTGTCCTTTCGAAACAAAAGAAAAACACTGAAGAAGAAAATAATTCAGAAAATGCTTTTACTGGCCCTCATGTCTATCAGAGACAAAGACCATAAGTAATTTTTTAAGATTTGGTAGGCTGACTTGTTAAGTTTTAAGAGTAACACACTGGCTCGCATTTTCTTTCACTGTCTCATGTTTCTTTAGAACATCTTACTGTATGCAAAATAGAGAATATCTGTGTGATTTCAAATTATTTTTTGAATTCATGGATCTAAGTTGTGCTCTATCTTGTGCTCTGAAATGCACAAGATAGTATAATATAATTTTTTGTTCTAAACCTTAATTAGTTTCATGGAAAACTCCAAATGAATGTGTGTTTTGGAAGAATGGCCAAAGTGTCTCTATTTTCAAAATCTTAACAGTGTCTTGGGAAAGCAACAATATAAGGCAGGAGATTTACATTAAATGCTTAGACAGAAATCCCAGAAACATAAGACTACTGTCCTCCCTCTTTTTTTTACATGAATTTCCCACTTGGTAAATTCACCAAGCAATAATTTCAGTCCTATCAGAAGTTCCACAAAAAACTGTGATAATAAAAATATCATCTTTTATCAAAAGTTATGGTAAGCTGTGAAGAGACCAGTGTTTTCAGATGACCTTTTTCCCTCTGTGTTAGATTTAGCAGCTATTTTATTTCCTTATAGTGTGCACATGTGATGTAGAGTAGGTTTTTCGACCTAAATAGCTGTCAGTCAGCATAAAAGTAATGGAAGCCTTCCATTTGTTTGAAGAAAGATAAGTGTTTACATGTTACTGAAAATAGACTTAGACTTGAAACTTGAGCACTAGGTACATTTGCATGTGAGTTACATCTTACACATACACCTTATCACGATAAATCTGGTTTTGGAAACATGGCAGTGCATCAAGCTTTTCTGAAGATAGCCCTACTGCAGCTTAACTGACAGGGTTATGTGGATTTGGTTACGCAGGAAGAATGCAGCATAAGATGCTGTCTGTGAATTAGTGACATGTCACTAGACTATCTTTTGTAAGAATTATTGTTCAACAGTACCTTTTTTTTTTTTTAATTTCAGGCTGGTTGTTAAAAGAGAGAACTGGTTTGAGCAGGTTGGTGCACTTGCAAACATTTAAAACTGCTGTGGAGAAATTCTAAGAACAGTAGATGTAAAGGATTCTTTTAGGCCTTTTTAATTTCCTAGTCTTGCTTTGTAAAAATGAAGGAAGTAAGAGCATATTTGAATATGAAATTAATACTATCTTGCTGATCCTGGAAATTATTCTGCTCTCTCTCAATTTAATGGAAGGCAACATCCGCTTCATTCTGTCCTTCATTTGCAGATCTTCTCAAGACATCTCTTTCTCTTTTCCCCTACAAACCCATTTAACCCCCTCAATAATTTAAAAAGACAAGTGCTTTACCAAGCTTTTCTCCGTTCTTTTCCTTTGCTGTCTTTGATGTGTGCTTTGCAAGCTAATTCTCTATGGCAATGTTTTGAGATTCTTTCTGGTTTTTGTGCAACACTGTGATGTATATTAGCCACAGAAGTTTCTTCTGGATGAAAAAGATGTAGGGAGGAAGCCAGGAGATCGTGAGCTTGAGGAAGCTTGTTGGTCATAATTTGAGGCTCTGGATAGCAGTTTAATATAGCTCTTAAAGACACAAATGCACACTCACACACAAAACTCTTTCATAAGTCCTAGAAAAAATGGTTCACAGGAGAAGAAAGAGTGTTAAGTCTGAAAAGACTGACAAAGACTGTAATTTTTCTCCTGTGAGATAATGGTTTGAAGCCAGAAGCAGATAAAAGATTGCCATAAGAATGGCCTAATTCCCCATCTTGTAAAAGGATTAGATAATTCAGTCTCTTTATGGATTCCTTACTCTGGGAAATATATTTCCACTTTTGGTTCTCCTCAGAAATAGCTGCAGAGTGTACTTATTTAAAGGCACAAAGACCTGCATTCAGACATTTTGGAACGGCAAACAGCACACAAAACAGATTAATTTGCAGGCTGTGTCAATGTGTAAGTTTTGCTCAGCAAGGGTATATTCTTGTATTACCAGCTGAAAACATTGTGCTGTGCATTAACTATTGGTGACATGGAAACTTTCCACAAAAATCTCCAAGAGTGACTGGAAAATAGTGTGTTTAATTTGCAAAAGGAGAATGAATGTCAACCAAAATCCATTTTTGACTTCTAGTTTTATGAATTTTCAAATAATTTGCTGTGTTCTGGTGTTTAAGCACTAAGAAATAGTGTCCTTAAGAAAGTGAGTGCAAAAGCAAAAAACAGACTGTGGTTTGAATGGTATTGGTGAAAATTACGTTATTTTGGATTAACTGTATCTTAAATCAGGATGAAACTCAAATAATATATATACTGTATATCACATGAATAGAATTGCTGGTAGTAACAGCATACTCTTTTCTTCCTGATGGCCTTGCATCACTTCTTTAAAGTGTATTTAAAGGAATTAAATCTCTATTGGAAAGCATGCTGATCGTGTCATTAAGCATATATTCCTACATTGTTGTTTAGAGATGGTATTAAATATCTGTATTTATTCATGTAGTCTTATAGTTTAATATTGCAAATGTCTGCCTTCCTAAGTAATGTTCTGCAGGGTAATCCAATAGTCCTCATGCAGCGTTTCTCTTCAATGCAGATGCTTCCGGTATTTTAGTGTAGAGTGAAAACAGAAACTATGGCACTGATTTCTTAATATAACAAGGTGACATGCTGCAGAGCTTTTCTGTTGTTGCTTCAGAGGTGGCAGCCACTCTCATTGCTCACCAAATTCACAATTCTCTGTTAGAGGATCCTCCTCCCATAGATCTAAGGCATTTTTCTTCTATTGTTCAGTGATCTAAAAATCATATAAACTTTTTTAAAAATCTAATCTTCATTAGGAAGGTAGTGTGTGTAGCTAAAGCTGATGAGGAGTTTTACCAGATAAAGAGTATCTTTGCCTGTATATTTTTAAAAAAATATTTATTTAATATAATTTTACCATTGTATTAACCAGTACAGTCTGTACTGGAAAACTGACATCTTTGTGTCTCTGTACCTGTGAATACAATACAAATTTTTCTGGCACAATTTTAATATTTTTATATTTGTAAAAGACATTAGTAAAACAAATGAAATAAGTCAGAAATTCCTGGCTTTATATTTAGGTGCTGAAAAAGCTTTGAATTTTACAGCAGTATAAGGGAGTGCAGAACTTGTGGAGTCAGTAAGTCAAGGTACATGAGGTCAGAATTTGGATCAGTATGTTTGGGAACAAAGAATGAAGTAAACTCATTATTAGAGGCAAGTCAGGACAGATGATTATGAAGATTGAAATACTCTTACTGGCGTTGAGGTTGCTAGGGAAAGGTGCAAGAAAACATTTAGTGTAACCTAAAAGCGTGTGGGGCCTTTCAGGGCTTTTGTTGTCTGATCTCTGTTGCTATAACTTTCTTGGAGTTATGTATTTGTCCTCGGGAAGTTGTCATTCAGTATTACAGTGCTATCAGAGAAGGTTAGATGTAGATGTGAAGTTTTAAGCTGCAGAAAGGAAGCAAGTGATTTGGAAAAAAAAAAAAAAAATGGAAGTCCAATAAGTCAAATTTATCCTTCTCATCTCTGACTAAAATTCCCTTTGGCTGACAAAAGAATATCATCATTTTATGTGTATAATAAGTTTATTTTGTTAATAAGTTCATGATATTCATAAATCTTATGAAATGTATATTAGAGTTTTTGATCCAAAATAACTGCTTCATAAAGAAACTAACTATAAATCATAGAAGTATTTGGTAGGATTTTTTCAAGAGAATGGGTAACCTACTTAGAAATAATTTAAGGAAAATAAATGATTCAACAAGTTAAAATCTCCTTAATTAAGATTCTAATTCAAACATGACACTGCCTTTGTTTTTCAGAGAATTTTGTTGTTTTGCCCTTAAAAATATGCACCTGTTTTGGCTGATCATGAAAACAACTTTACTGCTCTTTTTGCTGAATGATTTAAGGATTCTTTACCAAACTTTCCACTACCTCTCATTGTATTCAGCTAAAAGAAGTCAGCTGAGTCTTTAGCAATGGAGATCAGGAATTTTCTAATTACGTGTGTGTTTTCAGGACTAATGTTTCAGAGAAACCAAAATTTTTACAGTGTTCTTTCTGATTCAAGAAAATTTGGCTGACACAGGGCAAAGCAGAGAGAATGGTTAGAGCTGCAGTGCTCAGACATGCAATTTCCCCCTCCTCCTTGAAGAGCCCTTACTGTCCTGGAGCCCCTGAAGGAATTTTTCTTCACTACTAAAGTCAGCAGAAGCATTTGTATTTTCTTGAAAGAGCAGATTTTCAGGATTTCTTCTCAAGTGGAGTTTCAGTTTCTGTTGTTGTTCACCTCCGGGGAACATCAGAATTTGAGCACAGTTATCCAGCTCTAGTTTGCTATGTTTAAAAATAAAAATAAGTCCTTAGCTGTGTAACAGAATTTGAAGGCCAGCCACATGCACAGTAATTATATAACTCTTGCTTCTAGTTGTTTATTTGGGATTAAAGGAGATTTTGTCTAAAAATGATAACCCTTCTGCTGGTTCATTTTAGGAGGGAATAGAATGGTATTTTGGTTATTTAAGTTACATATTTCTGGAAGAATAGCTGAAAATAGCATCAACCTAAATATAATCTAAATTTCTCTGTCTGTAAGTGACAATCACCCTCTGAATTTTATTTGGCACAGAAATTTCCTAAAATACAACTTCTGTTATAAACTAGCACAAGACAATTATTAATACACATACTTTGAATCAGTAGTCTATGCAAAGAAAAAATACTAAAGGGCATATATCTCACGATGAGGTATCCAAAGCATTTCCATTTCTTCATTTTCAGAATACTTTATGCCTGTTCCTTAGGCCCTGATGATAGAAAGTACCTATGTTTGTAATTATTTTCATTAATCCCATGTAGTCCTTGCAAGTATTATGTGAACTATAGTTTTTTGTTTAATTCTAGTATTCTGCTATAACATCAAATTTACTTTAGTTTCTCTAACTACTTATTTTAAGAGTGTCATAGAACAGCAGTGTTGACATAGAGGAGAATCATCATGTTTATCTACATTTAGTGTACTGGAGGAGTTCCAGGGTAGGAATTTGTCCTGCATCCTACCTTGACAGACTGGAGAGATCAGTAGAGAAGAGCCACATGAAATTCAACCAAGGCTAATTCAGGGTCCTACACCTGGGGAAGAATTATCCTCTGCACCAGCACAGGCTGGGGGCTGACCTGCTGGAAAGCAGCTCTGCAGAAAAGGACCTGGACAGTATCTGTCCCTCAGCCAGCAGTGTGTTCTTGTGGCCAAGAAGACCAATGGTGTCTTGCGGGTGTGTGAGGAAGAGCATTGCCAGTGGGTTGAGGGAGGTGATTCTAACCCTACTCAGTCCTGGTGAAGCCACATCTGGAGTGGTGTCCAGTTCTAGCCTCCTTAGGACAAGAGAGACATGGAGCTCATGGGGCAGGTCCAGTAAAGGGCTACAAAGGTGATGCAGGGACTGGAGCATCTCTCTTGTGTGGAATGACTGAGGAAGCTGGGCCTGTTCAGCCTCAAGAACAGGTGACTGAGAAGGGACCTCATCAATGTTTACAAGTGTCTTAAGGGAGGGTTTCAAGAGGCTGGATCCAGGCTCTTCTTGGTGATGCCAAGAAATAGAGTAAGGGGCAATAGGCAGAAACTGATGCACAGGAAGTTCCACCCAGACATGAGGAAGAACAACTTTCTTGTGCAGGTGACCGTGCACTGGAACAGGTTGCCCAGAGAGGTTGTGGTGTCTCCCTGACTGGAGATACTCAAGAACCATCTGTACACAACACTGTGCTGTGTACTCTAGGATGACTCTGGTCAAGCAGGGAGGGCTGACCAGATGGCCCACTGTAGTCTCTTCCAATCTGACCCGTTCTGTGAATCTGTGAATCATATTTTTAAAATCATATCAGCAAGAGGACTGTGATTCACACTTCCACAAGCTTGTTTGTAGTGATACACCCTCTATAATGCTTCTGCACTAAATCTGTAGAATTTATTCAGAATATCTTTGGTCCTGAAGTCCTTAGCAGTTTTCTTGGAATGCATTTTGGGGTCAAAGAAAATTGAAATATTTACCTGTAGGCTGTTTGCTTTTGTAGCTCTTGAATCTCCAACATACAGCTGGTTAATATAACTGAAACAATGCCCTCTAAGCAAGAAATCCCACTAGAAACAGATATGGGAAAAATGTTGGCTATCAGGTATCAAAATAAGACTCACATTAAAATAATTAATAGCTGAAACAATGTTTTGGTTAAAAGCTGAAATACTCCATCAAGTGTTAATAAAACAGTAGTTTTTAGGTAACTCTTCTAAAGCTACGTGTCTTTCTAATGAATGCTTCTTTCTGCTTAAGAGTTTTTAAGTGTTTTCATTTTACTCTGGTGATGTCTTATAAATAATACTACTTTTGAAGAAGAAATTCTAATAGTCCAAGAACCAGAGTTCTTCTGGCAAGAAATAGTGTCTGTGATTTTTTTGTTGCTTGAGTTTCATTAGAATCTGTTCTAATATGAATCTATATGTAAGAAATACATACATAAATTGAAAATTGGATGTGAAAATAAGCTACGGATATGTCAAACATCCTATTCACCCATCCACCCAGTACCCCAGCCATTACTTCCTACAAAGTAAAATTGTATGAAATGGATTTTTCAGATTAGATACAGTGAAAAGGTTTGTGTGTGTTTGTGTTTTTCATGAGGCAATCAGCCACTGAAATATATCTAAATTCTAGAATAGAATTCAGTTATTCATGTCTGGTTTGGATTTATTGAAGGTCATAGTGGGAACATATTATAAAATCTTGAAAAATCTGATGGGATAAAAGAAGCAGCTCCACTTCTAGAGATAGTTTTTATATGACTGTAATGTAAGCAGAAAAGGTTGGAGTAATTATCCTTTTAGTTAAATATAAATGAACTACCAACATGGCTGTAGAGAAGAGTATCTCACTTCTGGTTCCTGCAATTTCATGCATATCTTTCTAAGACTGAATATGTACTTGCAGTAAATGTGCATATGTATGTAATGAAGGAGGATGGGTGAATTGTATTGCAGTGGCAAATTATGTGATTTTTGAGAGCTTCCTTTTTTTGCATAGTTATTTCATTTGCAGTTTGTTTTCTCCTGATTTGAGTATCTTTAGGATACAAAGTAATTTGCTTCTGTTTGGCAAGCTAGGCTTTTAAAGAATTGGCAACTAGAGCATTAGAAGCCAGGAACAGAGCTATAAAGGATTCATAGAAGTAATTGTCAAAATTAGGTTTACAGCTTCTAACTTTAAAATTTTGTTGTCTTGAGTTTTGTGTTCTATGGATCTGCCACCTTAGATAAGAAATATAATGAGTTTACACTGAGCTTTCCATCATAAATAAATCATTCTAGGGGCAATAAAAGGAGATAAAAGTAATTGGGGGAGGGGGTTGTTGGGGAAATGGTTTTGAGGAGTACAAACAAATATATGACTTTAAGATCTGTATATATTAGATAACTGTGAGAATCATAAAATGTGAAATTTAGATAGGGCAGATAAGGAGATTCTACTTGGTTTCAAAGGTTAATTTCAAGCTTAGTATAAAACAGCTGCAGAGAGTAAGAATACAGAGTGAAAGGAACTTTTTTTCCTTACAAGAGATAAGTTATTTCTTTCCCCAAGGTTTTACTTCAATGCATTTTTATGATTCCTGGGCTTTGCAAAATTGAATTGCATTTTTTCTTATTCTTTTCATGTCTGAATAAATCCAAGGTAAGATAACCTTTATGTAAATGGCAGTTATATTGCATTTAGAGCTACAAAGCACTTCTTCAGAGCAGAATTTGTACTCAGGATTCATAAGAGCCTGGAGAAGGATGGTGGGACTCCTGGGATGCTCATTTGAAAAAACAGATACAAGCATTATTTGTATAAATTGCTGTCAAGGCATTGCAGTCAGCTGGTGCAGCGGGAAAGCCTGAAGACAAGTCTGCCATAATTACTGTATTTTCCTTTTAACAAGTAACAAAGGAGGAGGAAATATTCTTGCATACATAACCCCTGTGGTGGGTTAACTTTGGCCAAGGGCCAGTTTCCTACCCAGCCAGTAGGATGACAGGAGAAAACAGGGAGTAAAAGCTTGTGGGTTAAGATGAAGACAGGGAGATTGTTTATCAGTTACTGTAATGGGCAAAGCAGACTTGAGGAAAAATAGTTTAATTTATTGCCAGTTAAAATAGGTTTAGGTGATGAGAAACTAAAAGACAGACATTAAAACTACATTTTTTCTCCTCCCTTTTCTGGGCCCAAATTCACTCCTTCACTTCAGACTCCTCTCTCCACCCACTGAGCAGTGCAGGGGAGACAGGGAATGGGGGCTTGTGGTCAGTCCAGTACAGGTCCTCTCTGCCCTTCGTTCCTCACCACATTTTTCACCTGCTCCAGTGTGGGATCTCCATGGGCTACTGTCCATCCCAGACATACTCACCTGCCCTGGTGCTGGTCTTCCAGGGGCTGCATGGGATATTGCCTCTGGCATTTCAACTGTAGGGGAGTATCTGTTCAGAGGATGGATCACCATCTCCTTTGACCTTGGTGTGTCCTCTGCTGTTTCCCAGTCTTCCTGTTCCCTGCTCTTCTGCCTGTGTGGCGTTGTGGCTGGCTCTTCCTTAACTCTCTTTATTCCAAGGTGCCACCATTTTGGCTGAAGAGCTCAGCCATGCCCTGCCATGGTTCTTTCTGGAGCCAGATGGAGCCACCTGTGACTGGCTCAGTGCAGCCCCAGCCTCTCCTCACCAAGGCCACCGCACTGCCAACACATTGGCGTGGACATCCACTACAGTCTTATTCAATTAAAATTAAAAATTTTTTGAAGGTAGGGAAGGAAGCTTGCAGTTTCACAGGCACACCAGACCCCCACTTTTGTAAAATAAGACTTACAAAAATATGTAAGCTAGGATTCAGTTGGCTGTTCCTTGGAGGCTAGTTTTAAACAGTCCAGGAGATGACTGAACCCTGAGTGTGGGCTTTTCAGCAAAGCTGCTCTTTTAATTAGGGCAGTGTTGTGAGCAGGGTATGTAGCCAGGGATAATGTTCTTCTGTGTGTCTTATCCATTGACTATGATTGCAAATGTTTTCATTGCATTTTTTCCACATTTTAGATTGCAAGGGGATAATTTGGCAGAAAGGCCAGAAGATGTCTCCATGGTATCTCAGACGTCTGAGCCAGCAGTGACAGACTCTGATGGTAAGTTATATAAATATTTGCTGCTCATAAAAAAACCCCAAACATCAACATCTTGAATTTGAGAGTAGGGGTTATGTCTGTAAAAGATGAAACACTTTAAGAGAGTGTTCCTGGGCATTTGAACTCAATAATTTACACTTCAAATCTGTTCAAAGAGCCACTAACATATTTTTTGTCCTGGCCAATTAACACTCCAGAATAATTGCTAGGCTTATTTTGAGAGGTACATTGGGCCAGAATTTTTTCTTAGTAGACAGATTTTATGTCAGCACACTAAAATTTAAAACAGCTTAATAGCACAGACATGGGCTGTTCATTTCTGCTTTTATGCCAAAGAATGGTCTTTGAAATATTTAATTTATTACTACACATGCATCCAGATGATTCAAATGATTTACAGTAGAAAGAAAGAGTTTATAAAATAACTGAAAAACACGTTTTCCCCTCATACAAACATGTTCATATGTTGGGTTAATCTGCAGTCAGGACACTCAGACTTATTTCAGTTTCTTCTCAGGTTTTTGAACTGAGTAACACCTGAAATGTTGAAAAAGGCACTTCATAAGGGATATCTTTCCAGAGAATGCCCAGCTTTCTTATGAGAGATAAAGTTGATGAAGGTTAACTTTATCTTAGCTGCTGCTGTAATGCAGAGAGAAAGAAATATAGGTTTTGACAGAGAATCTGCAAAGATAAATCTTTCAGTCCATTCCCTTACTGTTGGGCTGAACCAGCCGAGTCTACAAATTGTATGTTTTGATTTGCAGTGAGTGTAGTCTTCAGCAGCCATGGACAAGTTAGCTATGGTGATCAATTACCACAACCCCCCCACCCCGAGTGTATTTTTTTAAATTACCCTACTCTCTGTCTGCTATCTAATGCTATTGTATATGCTATTAGGTATCACAGCAACCTAAGCTTTCACTCATTTCTCTTGCCTCATTTGTAAACCAACCATTAGGAACTAATATGTCTTCAAAGATAAATTTTTCAAACTGTTTTTGTGAGAATGTGTGGTTTCATGCAGTCAAGACATTGGCTTTTCCTTTTATCTGCCACTGGTCACCTAATTGAACAAGGTAATGGGGCACTCAGAATCTTATGTCCTTACAATCTTCAGGAAGATTGTCAGCAAGAGATGCTCAGAACAGCGACTTCAATCAAGCCCTGTGAAAGGAAGGCAAAATTCTGTTGTTGTGAGAGTGATTCCCAGAAAGGAAGGTGTTGGTGGCTTGCCTGGGATAAGTAAGGGAATATGCATGCATGAGATTATTGCAGCAAAAGCAAATAGATGGGTTAGACAGACATGTGGGAAAAAGCTCTACCGTTCACAAAAGATTTTTTGAACAGATCTCATTCTTCCATATTCCTTCCAATGTACCTTTGCTCCTGAAGTGAAAATATGCCCACTTTGCCATGTCACGTTCTAAAATTGCAGACTTCAGTTAAATAGTTAGGTTTTGCCAAGTGCCAGTGACACCAGGATTAAAGAAGGTGAAACTATCAGAAAGTACTGGATGTTGTGTAATAATGGAGCTGGATCTTTCATGATCACAGAGTATGGAGCACAAAAGTGCTACAGCTGTTCTACCTTCAGCCACTTCATGTGCTTCTGAATACTCCACAGTCAATATGGCTACAGAGAAGATGGAAGATGCTTTCTTTAAAAAACTTTCAATAAAATACAGGGAATCTAATTTAAATAGGTAGGTGGGGCACTGACATTCATGTTGTTATGAACATCTACCTCATGTCTATGAATATACAAGGACCTGTTAGTCATGTAGCTAGAAAATAACAAGGCCTCTTGGGCAAAAAGACTGAGGTCAGTAGTAAGATAATGCCAAATTTCTGTCAAGAGGTGCCCTCAGAAATGTTCAGTGTTTCGTAACATATGGTTCGGTCTTTTTTCCCTAAAATATTGGCTAGTGCTACTTTGATTTGAAAAAAACCACAGCTGCATTTCACAAGTAGGTACAGACTATAAACAGACACAGAACTCAGGCAGCTGCCCATTCTATCAATCTTTCCTGTAAATGCAGCACAATATTTGCTCTCTTTGCATCTGATACTTATTTCCAATAACTATTATGTATGAGAAGATGATAAAAAACTTGTGAAGATATTGTTAAAAAACCCTAAGTAACCAAGGCATTGTTGCACTGAATTTTTAGTTGTGTCCTCTTACACAACTAAATTACATCATGAAGTAGTGACTAGCAGGCTTCTCTTACCAGGTTATTTGAATTTATATTCTGCTATTTATCAGTACCAGTGACCTTAATGAGGGAAAAGTGAATTGGGAAGTGCTGATGGAAACCATTCATTCAAGAATAAGCTAGCAAGGTGCTGATGCACAGCAAAGTTGAGAGTAGCTTTCTTTAGATAATGATCTGTTTCTGTTGTTAGATCTGGAACATCTCTCCTGTGAATTTCATATGAACTAAGCTCAGAAGTAATTGGCAGAACAGCTGATCTAACAGCCCTTATAATAAGCCTAAATTTAAGCAATTCCACCTTCTAAAGTCAATGTGAGAGCTTATGTGAGAAGATCATGTGCAGCATCAGACACTATACTGACTCCACTGACAATCTGGATCTGGTTTTAATTAACCACTACATTGATTTCCCTCTAGTATAATCCTGCTGAATTGGACAGACTTGTGTTTCATCTAAGTAGTAAAAATGAGAGGTAGGAATCAGATCTCAAGATAGAAGAACACAAGACACTTTAAAGCTGCAGTTTCTTTTCACTGTCCTAAACTATACCTCTCAAAATTGTTTCCCTTATCCATTAGACCACTTCACAGGAAAGAAGTAAGGGAAGAATTTAATAGATTCTTGATTTTGATCAGAAGCAGCAGCATAGATGACTGCATGGCAGACTTTCCCTAGATGTCAAGCTTCTCTGGTTTGTCTCTTTGGTCAGTTCTCCACTGAGCCTTGCTCTTGTTCTGTAGAGGTAGATGGGGAGAATTGCTGAGGCTTCAAAAGATACACACTGCAACAGAACTGATCCAGAAAAATCTGGCTGCAGATATGTAGAAATTAGTATTGAGAACTAGATAAGTTAAAGATAAGGCAATGGCAAAAGTGTGGCATCATCCCACACAATTCCTTGACTACAATTTTGCATTATCTTCACCTCTTTGCCCTCCACATCAATTTGTGTTTGCAATGAATTGGTAACCACAGTTGCCACGCTTCACAGTAAGTTCTGCTTTCATAGTCAGTATAGTCTGAGATGTTTAACAAATTGGGCTCTGGAAACATAAGAACCTCCCTGCTAAGTGTCTGAATAACAGCAGAACATAGGGAAGATCAGGACATCTTCTTTTGTTAGGCTGCTGATGCAGCATCTAAGTGCCTTAGCAGAGTGTCAGGCAAAGAGTGAAACTGCATAGAATGTTACTTGGAAATTTCTTTCTCTGTCAGGGTTGCATAAAATCTGTTTTAAGTCATTGTACAGAGAGACAATGTCAAAGAGACATTTTAGACTTCTCACAAAATTCTGTCATTTTACAAATATGGCAATATAGGCAAAAATTATACTTTCAAGGCTTTTAAATGTTGTCTAAGTTGACCAAATCCTTTTACGTCAGGAATTTTAACTGAATTAATTGAATGTAGTTTTATTAATTTTATTAAAGCTGGAGGTCCACTACTCACTTGTGTAGAGGGTAAACAGTATTTAGTTTAAATAGTAAAGTTAATAAAGAACCTAGAAGATACCTTGGCCACTGAAGGAAGCTTGCTTACCACTCTAGTCATATTAGAGACACTGTTCCATGTTGCATTAAGGTTATAAATTAAAATCAGACATAAATTATAAACCATTGAAGTGTAATGAAAAGTAGTACATTTACAATAGCCACATTTACCTTCCCAGCAGTAAATTTTTAGGCATTAAATTTTCAAAATGACTAACACTTACTTGATTAGAGTGATTTACATTTCTCTTGTACCTCTTTGGAACAGCTCAAGTACCTGGGGTTGAAACACTCACAGAAGATATTAATGAGTTTCAGAGTGCTTCTCAAGTGGCAGCATCTGTAAGTACCTTCCCTTATGGGTAATCCTGTAATTTTAAAAATTATTTTCATAAAAAAATAGATTGTGCATAGAAATAAAAGTTGTGCGTCATAATGCCTCTCCGAAAGTCCCTTCGGGGGGTCCCGGCTGGCTGTGGCACATCCGACAGCAGGGAACACTCTCTGATGCTCCTGGGGAGTCAGGAGGGGGCTCAGGCTCTCGCCTTGGCAGGTGAGGCAGTGGAGTGACGGTGGTGGAAAAAGGAGTGGACTTCGAATGGAGGGATCAGTCCAGGTTTATTAAGGGCAGTGACTGAGCCCAATGTGACCTCGCTCCAAAGACAAAAGCCCCGGGTCCAAAAGCACCTTATAAAGGGAGGAGGGAACAAAGATAGGGAGCCAATAGGGAAACATGGGGGTATGGACATTGGGAAGATGGGTCTCTGGGGAGACCAATGGGGGTAACCTGTGGGAGGAACCCCGGTTCCTGAACCAGTCACTCGACGCCCTTAACAGAAGTTTCTAGGGGAAGGGATGGGCTGCTGAGTGATGGACAGGACACCAGAGAGGGGTTGAGGGAGGAGGCAGGATGGGCAGAACCACTGACATAGGGGAGAACTGGCATAAATCAAGGTACAGAACAATTATAAAAAGCATATAAAACACAACACAACAGTTGTGCTTGCCAGCACTGTCATCTTAAAGAGAAGAAAACAACATTTACGTAGCCCTTCTGAATTTTCAGTTCTCTGCTTTACTTTTTTCATTCTAGGAAAGGGAGTATTTTGAAATACTTTATTATAATCTACAAAACCGCATATCGTAGGGCTTGCCCATTGAAAGTGCAATAATTTTATACATATTCTTTATGTTTTTAAATGCTAGTCAAGTATTAATTTTACCAGATAATATTCAGTTTCACAAATTGAAGAGAACAAAATAATTCAAACTCTAAATTTCAGTCTGAAATATGAAATTGTGATATCTCAACTATAATTTAGATTTCTGTTACCATTTGCTTGAAAACTAATAAGAGCAGTTTAGTTAAAATGTATGGTTAGTTTATTTGTATATTTTAAAAAATGCAATATTATACTTGGTAATATCTCCATCTGTTCTTTTATTTTGAAACTTAAGAAAATCTCTGCAGATATGCAGTTTGTGGAAAACAACCAGCAGTAAAGTAATTTTTAAATAATTATATAATCATAATTTTGGTGCTACTAGTATTGCACCAGGAGTTTGAATATAGATTAAAGAAAGGATTGCTTTTTTCCCCCCTAAGGAAAATAAATTGACAATAGTTGTTCATTTTTGCAAAATTTTAGGTGAGTGTAAGAGGACACATTAATTCCTGTTCAGTCTGTTGAGCAATACTGCTTTATAGCACACTTTAGTGTTGATATAGGAAGTGAAAGAAGGGCTCAGTATTTGTTAGCTAAGGAAAAAAAAGAGCAATATAAAGGAAGAAGAAAAATGGCAATGCAGATTGGTCTTGCAGCCTTTCAGGCAGCTGATTAAGCAGTGTGGATAAAGCTAGATAGTATTGAAGTATTTACAACCAGATTATTTATCAAAGCAGTTGAGGGATATGGAGTTCCAGATCAATTCCTGAAGCTCTTTGAGAACTTGGAGTGCAAGAACCTCACAGAGCAGTTGCTGATATTGGGCAAAAAGAGTAAAGGACAGAGCTTCAGCTGCTGTTGCTTGGAGCTTCTTTTTCAAACCTCCTTTCTGCTTCCCACCAGCAAACAGAGGAGTAAAATAAATTTTGCAGTTTCGGAACTCACATTTTCTTATTGATTTGGACTTGTAGCTACAAAGTTTGATTTTGTAATTCTGCAGACATGTAACATAGGAAGAGAGAAACAAATTAATTGAATTACATAGAAAAAGAAATACAAAGAGAACAACAGTTCATTATGCTTATTAGCAAAATCTTGTTACACAAAGATACAGCCTTCAGCTGAGCAGTTTTATGTGTATGCTCTGTGTGTGCAGGCTTAGGAGCAAACAAACAATATGTACCTGTGTTTATTTCATACTCTGGTAGTTCCAGGCTTATATAAAGTTGCCTGGAGGATGGAACAGCCAGAGGCAGTAAGATTCCCTGGGCTGAATCCCTGGAAAGCTGGCTGATGTAATTACCAGTGCTGCAAAGAGAAGACAAGAGCAGTTGCAGCTCTTGCTCTGCCCGCCCATCCTCTCCTCAGGGCAAAGGCAGATAATTTCAAATCTCCAAGCTCTTCGCCTAACTAACTACTTTGCCTAAGTTTCTAAGGAGCTTAGAAACTAACTAGTTTCTAAGGAACTAGTTTCTAACTAGTTCATACTTACTTTGTTAGTTTGGGTTTTTTATTTTTAGTGTATTGTGTCTTACTGTTCTTGCTTAAATAGCGTGTAGCTAGCTGATTGTGTACTTTTGTCTTTTTATAATGGCTTGATATTCAAAATAAAATTCAACTATCCAACACTTTGTCTGTAACTGTATCTCCCCAAAAAAACCCACAAAGGATCCAACTGTTTTCATTGCCTTTCAGGGCTCCAAAGAAGAGATCTTTTCCATGCTCCCCTAATAATTTTCCGTGAGACTTATTCTTTGACAATCTTGACATACAAAATATAGAGAGAAAACTGAGATGCCTCAGAATTGATACCAAAATGTATTCTCATTACTTGAATAATTTTTAGATATTTTATGAGATGCAAGACGAGGGAAAAATAGAATAAGATGTTGATAAGACATTTCTCATAAATTTGACAAATTGATTAATGGTATTCACTCAACTGTGCATATTACATGTAAAAAATCCTGACATGATTCAAGGTGTGCAATGTTTAGTACTGGTACTGCATTCCAATAGGGTAATTTGTGTTTGTGGCTAGTTAAGTAGATGATTATATAAATTTTTCTCTGCTAATGTATATTTGACAAATTTTTTCTCAAAGGTGCCTTGGCCTTCAGAGGATAAGTGTTTTGAGAAAAACTGTAGGACAAAATAGTAAGAATTATGCATAAGAGTTTTCAAAAAAAAACCTTTTTTTTTTTTTTTTTTTTTTTTTCATGTCCCATGTGTGAATCCATATGTAAGATCTTTAATGTGGATACTAAAACAATCTGGATGCTAGTACTCAAAAGAGATAGGCAGCATCTATGTCTATTGCATGGTTCATGTAATTTACACTATGGTTATACTATGATTTTCTTGCGGCTTTGGATATGTTTACTGTTCTATTTCTGAAAAAACTGGTTTTTGTAGTTAGACCTTTTTCTTTACACTTTTTAAAATAGAATATTTTGCTATGCTGTATTTTTCTTTAAAAGAGTTAATGTTTGAAAAATTGAAAACTTAGATTTTCAGGGCTGCACAACCCTAAACAAGGCATTCTGGGAAACTAAGTGAGTAAAGCTGGCAAAAAGCTGGTTGAAGTATTTACAGAAATCAGCACTTTCCCCAAGTGTTTTGTAAGAATTCGAAGTGGAAGCAAGCATTCAAAACATCATTAGAGATCCTAGTTTACTGCTTGGCAAATATTTAGTGTAACGAGAAATGCCAGGCAAAATGCAAAATCTTTTTCTTGAGATTTTTTCACTGTGGTGAACACTAAGTTTGTTAGCCAAATGTTTAGAACATTTCTGGAAATATAAAGCAAAATAAGACTCTGAGAAAATACAGAAGTGATACTAGGAAAAATTTAAGAGCCCTGGAATTCTAGCAGAAATGGAAAAGCAGGGTGTCAGAGAAAGCTGCTGACTTTACAGTGACTAACAGATAGAAATGGCACAAGCACTGAGCAGATCACATCGAGTAACCTTTGCCTTCTCTCTGACTTGTTTCTTTTACCACCTGGATCTAACAGGACTTACACTTAGTTTTTGGGGGTTTTTATGTGAATCTTGCCTTGCACATGCACATAAAAAGGTATATTTTTCTTTATAAATTATCCATGTAAGGCAAAGCAATCCAAATGCAGCAGAAACTTGAAGAAAAAAGTTGTCCAACTGCAAAAAGCGTTTCTGCATGAATGTGCCTTTGGTTTTTGCTCTTTATTACTGTGCAAAAAATACTGTAATCAAGTGTTTTATAGAAGCGTTTTGTATTAAATATTTTTTTCTTGTATTCCCTACAGCTTTGAAACATTTAATTTGCTTTCATAGAAGAAATACAGACATGTATTTTCTGTGATAAATGCATAAATTCTTTAATTCAGTTTGTAAAATGAATTTAAGCTTCATGCACAAGGAAAAACTAACCCTTTATTCTTGTTTTCAATATATGTTGAATACAATAATATTACAATATTACATGATTTCTGTTTTATTTGTTAGAAATTTTCATAGCTTTTCCCATTTTTCCCTAGAACAATAATATGAAGTAACTTGAGTACTTGTCTGAGTATAATCAACAGAAATCATCCAAACTTCTGCATTTAATTAATCTATAAATTATTTACAGATTGGGGTCACTGTTTAGCATTTA
The DNA here is from genome assembly GCA_013400575.1 of Peucedramus taeniatus. Taxonomy (NCBI): domain Eukaryota; kingdom Metazoa; phylum Chordata; class Aves; order Passeriformes; family Fringillidae; genus Peucedramus; species Peucedramus taeniatus. The sequence goes on along the minus strand of WBNO01021046.1, from coordinate 17,673 downwards.
GCAGGTTTTTCATTCAAATAGTTATTTTAGGATTGCACTCTCACATCGGGAACAACAGCAGTGCACCTTTGCAGTAGTAGGAATTATAAGGGTCATATTTATATCATATTTATATACATATTTATATTCAAATTAGAGATTTATGAATATATTTATGTTCAAATTGGTTTGTTCCAATGCAAAAGTTTTCAAATCCAAGCTGAGTTTTGTAATTATATAGAAATTCAGTCACTTAGAGGGAAAATTTCAAATTTTAACTTCATAATTTAAATCTTCTGTAAAAATAATAACAGTTAATAGTGGATTACTTCAACTCTTCCACAGGTAGTAAAAAAACCCTACACAGATGTGTATAATTAACCATTGTTAGGTAAGTTAACCATACGAGATGGTTAGAAAAGCATAATATCAAAGTTCTTGGGAAATAAGTGATAATTCCTGAAAGCAGTTAAGAAAGTAGTTTGAATTGCATACCCTGAACCTATTGGTTGAGAAATCCCTTATGTCCAACAAAATCCATAAATTAGACATAGATTTTTTTATATACATAAAAAAAATTGTGTGAAAATATTCTTATTCTTATTAGAAAACATTTAATCCTCTATAATTCTATATTGAAAGAATATTCTGAAATTTAGAAAAATATATGTAAGAAAAGAAAATCAATGAATGCCTTGTTTTTACCTAAAATTTTGTGTCCTTGGGCATGACAAATTCAGAAATATTAATCCAAATAACAGTATATAAAACAGAACTGAAGTTTAGAAAAAAATTATTCTGGTTGAATTTCAAAACTGAAACAAATGTGATTCCCAGGTGTTCGTGTATTTCCTCCTCCTTCCCGCTTTTCTGTAAACAGAAAAACTATGTCTAAGTTAACTCAAAGTACCATTTTTTGTGTAAGGTTTAGCATAAAATGTGCTGCTGGCTGACTGCCACGGGAAGGCTAAAGCTTGTAATTTCAATTACACGGCATTTCAAGTAGAACAGGCCCTAACGTGGAAGAGGGGATTAGAGGTGGCAGCCGATCTTGTAACAGAGCTGTGAGAAGCCTTGTATTTTTACAGTATCAGATGGTTTGCTCACCTTATGTCCTTGAACAGATTATGGAAGCTAAAAGATTAAATATTAGGTGACCTCTTTATAGAAAGTACGTGTTGAGTGAAGAATCCTTAAACAAAATATTGCACAAAAAAAATCTGCATGCAGTAGCATGCAGAACATCTGTACTTGCCACCTGCTTGACCAGAGTGGAAGGGACATTTGTAAACAAATTGTTCAATAAAGAGTTTTTTATTGGGTTTTTTTCTGTTTCTTTGAAGCTTTTTTTTTTTTTTTTTTGGGGGGGGGTTCTCTTTGTTTGTTTGTTTGTTTGTTTTTTTAATTTAGAGGGATCTCTGTCAAATGTGTTATTCAGCAAAGAAAAGCTATGTTATCATAGAAAGCTAAGCCCAGGTGTATTCCTTAAACTTTTATCTCCTGAAGCTATCAATAAAATTTCCACTTGATTAACAAAACCATGTAGAATCTAAAGTACAATAAAAACACCTCTCATATACTTACAGTTTGCTAACTAATTTGGTTTCACCTTTTGCTCATTTTATAGTTATCATTCAGTTTAGGTAGTCTTCTGCATCCACCTGGGCATGCACAGGAATACCTTGGTTTTACTCTGGAACAGTCCAAAACGGCATAGAAAAACGTGCTGAATAGTTTATTAACACTTTTTATGGCCAGCAAGGAAGAGTAATTTAATTTCTAACAAGTACTTGATTTCCAGGTGATGTAAGTTGGAGCCCTAACTCTTGGTCTGAGCTATTCTGAAAAGCTGTACCTCTGTAGAGCTCACCAGGTGTCACTGGGTATTACATAGCCCAGGTCAATTCAGCTCAACAGTGACATCAAGATATTCACATCTGCACTGGTTTTTTTTGAGGGACAAAAGCTGTACTAATTCATGCTGTGTAGCATTGTGCTGCTCATTGAAGCACAGAGAGTGAGCTTGAAAAAACTTTCTTACTCTTATTCATGACCTCCTTAATTTTATTTCTGTTCCACTGTGGCATTCCCAGTAAGTTACGGTATTTTCCAGAAGTTTGGGGAATCAGTGATGAGAGGAATTATTTCTGGCCTTATTGTGTGTAATTTTTTATTTTAGCAGTAATTTGGCCAAGGGATATAAGGAAGAAAAAAACCAATAATGAATGTATTGTATGTGAAGAAATTATGATGATATATAAAGAAAATCACTTAAGAGATTGACACGCAGTTGACCTTCAAAGTTGACAAATGTATCCCAAGTGCTTTGTTTGAACATATTTCTGGCGCAGAGCTTACTGCCTCGCCTTCAAACTTTGAAGGTGATGAACAGGACACAGAGTTGTTTCTGCAGTTTTGAAAGACAAGAATGTCTTTCAGTAACATCCTTATACTTAGATCTCATTAATCTTGTTAATGCAAATAAGCCATTTATAAATTTTTTGCTAATATTTATAAAGCATAATGAATGAGCAAGGGCAGTGGTAGTTTGGAAGATGCTGAAATAATTGGAATTCTATGCACGTAGTTCATGTATGAATATACATGCTCTATTTTTCAACTACATTCAGTCTACTGTGATTATCATTAAAGTCTAAGTTAACTGACATTAGTGTTTCATCTCTGCAGTTCCTGGCCAGCAGACAAAGGATAAGTTTTGGTGAAGTGCAGTAAGAATGTTTGAATAAATGGTTTGCAAGCCTGAATCTCTTTCATAAGTGACATATTTGAACTGCTGCTATGTATCCAGTGGAGAGATGGGACATCAGGGAATTCTGCTAAAGCTGTACAAATTCATTTATCCTTGTATTTGAATTGACCTGCTTCCAAAGCCTTGATAACATCCTCTACTTTCAGCTTGTGTTTATCTTCTAGGAATAAGACTGTTGCATAAATTGTTTGCTGGAGTCACTGAGGACCTCTGTCTGTGTTTATGCGTTATGCACCTAGATGAACTCATAGTCTCAAAATGTTAAAAAATATTTTGTAATGCTAAGTGTTATTTAGAAATATATAAAAAAATTACCTGGGCCTGCCTCCAAAAATGCTGTTGGTTATAGCTGTGGAATATTTAGCTTCAGAGAAAAAACAAAAAATGGTTACAGTACAGTTTTAATGAATTCTTATGCCCTTTTTTTCCCGGATCATTTTGGTTCCCGATTAAGTAAGCATTTAATTGGAAGTTACTATTATTATAAGCACATAATTTATGAAATGAAATTGCTATAAATAAATATCTCATCTTCCACAGAAGCTATAGCAATACTGTTCTGATCTTTTGTGGAGCTATTGCCTGAAATAATGTCAAAAGCTTACGATATTACATAAAATAGAAGATGTGCAGGAAGAGTTACAAAATTTGGGGGAAAATTAATCTAAAGTTATCCCAGTTTCACAGGGTGGTGGAACTGTGTATCTGAAAAGGAGTTTGACTATATAACAGTAGAGAGCTTCCTGTACTCAGTCACCTTTGTTTTGTATGAGTCTTACATGACTACTGTGCATAAAGGGAAGAAGTACGGTAAGGAAGAATCTGCCAAAAATCAGAGGTTTGTAGAAGGGAAAGATAACTCAATTTCCAGGAGAATTTCCAGGACATGGAAAGTGAAATCTTATCATCAGACAAACCTTTGGAAGTATGTTTTAAGGAGGTCAGGGAGTTACTGAAAGCTGATAATAATTTGCTATAATAAGCTTGAATAGTCCAATATAAGAATATTAGAAGAACAGTTCGGGTGCCAAGTATGGCCACAGACCACTGACTAGTTTTTATTCCGTATTTCATTAAATTTGTATTTATGAGTGAAATTGTGTATTCAAAAAAGGATTAATCCTTATAACCCTGGGTTTTTTTTCCTTATGCTTTTTCCCAGATATGAAAATAGACTCTATAAAATGCAAATAAAAATGTCCTTTTTCTGCCATAAAAATCTGGGGACAGAGAATATCTAAAAATAGGTAAAAAAGGAAAAATTACATACATTTTCCCCCTTCCCATCTCTTATTTAGTTTCATTTATTTCAGAGAAAGTGATCACAGAATAATATATTCTTCTATTTAGAGATAGAGATTCGATAATTAATATCCATTTGAAATAAGCATTTAGGAATGTAATTTAATAGAGATTAATATTCTGCTGTGAGCTCAACAATCCCAGTTGCTATTTGGATGGAGAATTTACAGTGAGGACCCAAGTCAAAAATGCTCAAAACCTCTTAGGGGAACAAGTGAACCAGGTCTAACAATATGTCTGAAATAAAAATGTTTGAAGATGCCTTCACTTCTGAGTAATTTACTTTTTTATTCAGCTATTCCTCTGTATTTGCATGCGATTAAATACAGGTAACTTTAACCAGGGAAGAATTAGCATTGAAAAAACATTTGGCAAATAAAAAAAATGTTGTTACTGTTCTAAAAATGTTATGAATTAATAAGAACAGAGTTATCTGCAGCTTTAGACTATTTTGTGTGCTGGTAAATGTGACTGGGCTTTTTTGCATACGCATGAACAGCATTATAGTATAGCTGTTGCTTTAAAAATATAAATCTGTGTTATCATATTTTAAAGATGCATGGTTCACAATGATCACTTGCATTCAAAGCAGTGTTTATTTGGAATGGATTCAGAATGATGTAAAATATAGTCCATATTAACATTTTACTTCTGCAGAATTATGCCTACTTTTCTAAAAGGGAAGGCAGCTACACTGCTGAAAGCAATTTTTTTTTTTTTGTAAATAGAGATGATATCAATCCTATATTTTCATGTTCATCCTTTGAACTGTGCTGCACCTTTCCCTGTGGGATAAGAGTCTGGCCAAGGAAGTGCCATCACTCAGGGCAGTGATCTGCAGCAGCCCCGTGTCATCTGTGATGCAGCTCCAGCCTGATGGACTGTGGAGTCCGTGTGTCCTCTGTGAGTGGGGCCACCAGTTTGGGTCTCCCTCCTCTGATCAATCATTTTTCTCCCTGAAATTACTTCAGCTTAATTTCTTTGAAACAGTGGTCTCTCTAAATTTGCTTGGCATTTAATGAAAGATTTAAAAATTAGTAAGAGGTGAATAGCGAGACCATTGCATAAGCCTTGTTTCTTTAGGAAACCAACAAAACTTCCTAGACTACAGATGAAATGTTTTGGTGAGGTAATAATGTAAAATTTATTTCAGATAGACTGTCAAGAATTATTTAATGGATGGTTTTGTTTGTTGTTTGTATTTGGTTTTTTATGAGCAAGTCTTTCACAATTAGTCATATGTTTTACTGTGTGTTTCACATACACATCTATCAAGTTTACCTCATAGTATATTTCACAAAAATTTCCTGAAACTATATTTAATGGGTTCCAGAAAAAGCAAATAATTTTGAATACCACAGTGTTCAATAAAGAAGAGACTGGGGCAATGGTCTGTTTGCTGACAACCCTTTCAAACTGCTATGTTGCCCTGATGATTTAGCTGCCATTTCTGAAAGGAATACTTCTTGCAGTGATAAAACAGTACTGGAAATTTTGATTAGGAAATTCTGTGATATTCCCAGAAGTGCAGCTTTGCAGAGATGCTGAGCCAAATGTTATGGTAATTTTTAAAAAGTGCAACCCTTACTAAATAATTGGAACTGCAGAGAATGTAAGTCATGGAGGAATTTGTCCTGTTACGATGTCTCAGCACAGAGCAAGAGCTTATGTGAAGGTGTATGTCTGAGTTATTTTAGAACTGCTTCTTTTAACTAATTCCCACTATTTATTTTATGTATTTTAAGAAATTATATTTTGTAGTATTTTGCTTAAAAATTTATATATTCTACATAATAAGCACCAGATTCCTGATCCTAGATGGGGACACCACTCTTTTTATTGTTTCATATATAAACATGAAACTGGATTAAAAGCATTCCAATTTCTTTTTATCTGTGTAAGTCTCAGACAGTTTGGACCTTGGATGCCGTGACTGTTAGACCTGGAGGTTCCCCAAGGCAGAAACTCCTAAAGGACTCCTTAGCAGCAAAAGAACTTCAGACCATGGAAAAACACCTAGCTGGTATGTATGGGATAAAGGAACCATAAAATGCCTAGAAGTACTCACCCAGGTTGCTCTGCCAATTTTCAGATGAAGGAAAAAATATCTAACTCACATGCTGATGAAAACAGATGAAAACTTTAATTTTTTTCATTGAAGAAAACACAATTAGTGTTTTATTTGTAGATGTAATGAACTTCACTGTAATCACAGTAAGTACACTACTTAAACAGCAATTAAACCATGTTAAATATACTGTGATCTGAAAGCATAATAATGCACCTTTTTTGTTTTCATGTTTCATCCAGACTTATGCAATAAGGAGGTACTGATGTTTTACTTACTGTTAAATAGTCTTTAAAAGCAGGCTGCAGTGGATCTTTAACTGGAGAACAGATTGCTTTGCAGAAAAAACTCGCCTTGTTCATGAGAATTCTGGCTGAGTGAAATCTGTTAATTTGTGTGTCTTGGAACATCTGCAACATCTTTGATGGGGTAACCATTTCTGAAAATTTAAAAAAAATCTTGGGGTTTTTGGTAAAGAGATGTTTCAGAGCTTTGTAAAAATTAATGAGGAATATTCTAAAATTTAGCTTGCAATTTGTTCTTCTTTGTTCTTCTTTCAATGTTTTCTATCTTCATCTTTCATTAAAAGGTGTGACACAGACCTATATTGTGGTAGTCCTATGTTATGCATGCTATTTGTCATATGGTGAAAGCTTCATAGGCTAATTCTATGAAAAGTAATGCTTCACTGGAATGTAAAGACTGTATATGTGAAAGGAAATGAATGTATATGTAGAAATGAAATTTGTCTGATCGCTCTTCTAAGTTATTTAGAGAATGAGGCAGAGAACACTTTTGGTGTAATTTTTTTAAATACTTTGGATATTTATCTTGCAAACAACAATGGTGAGAAAGCTGTGTCCCTTTAGAAAGGGGGTGTTGCAGCTGAGGTCAAGACAGATGATAAAGCTATGAGCACAGTGAGGGAAGCTTTTTAGGAATAGGTTTTGCTCATAATGGAGCAAGAACTAAAAATTATGATCTATGCAAATGAAGCCTTTTTAGGTGTGTTTTGTGTCAGACAATAGAGATGCTGTAATCCATTTTTTTAATAGGTTCATAAAGCTTACAACTCTTAGAGCTGCAGCCACTGCCAAACTAGATTGAAAAATCCGTGAGCCCTCTCTCTAACCTTAAACACCCCGGAATGTCTAGTGGGAATCAGGAGAGCAGCAAACCAATATGTGGTTTCTGCAGCATAGCAGGGACCTGTGTACCCCAAGGGCCCTGCTACTGAGGTACCACTTGTTTCCCTTATGTTGTCACTCAGGAGGGGTCTGGTGAGGATCTCCCTACTTTGATTTATGTCCTAACTGGTCTCACTTCCGTGGGCATACAGGCTGTTCTTGCATGCATTATGCCTGTGAAAAATGCAGTCCCTTGGCACAGCTGACAGTAATGACCACAATATTCAATAGAATATGGAATTTTAAATATTTAATTGGCTGTAAAGTAAGTAGGTACTAGATTCACTTAATCTCTGAGATTCCTTCTGCAGTTGTGTGACCCACAAGATTTTCTCTCTCACATCACTGCTGTTCCTGTCATTTGACTTTGGGCCTCTTATTTCAGTAAAGCTGTTGTTACATGAGGCTCAGCCATTCAACCATTCAGTAATTTTTGTCTGACTGAGAATTTCACATGAAACCAGCCCAATTATTAAACATTGGACTATTGTATTCCTAATAATTCATGCCCTGTTATAACACCAGAGGTGCTTGAGACAATTACTCCCCTCAAAGACAAGAATAACATAATTTCCATGGATAATCAGTTCAGAGTACCTCAGATAATAATGCTGTGGTTTTGCTTAGCCTCATCTATCTTACACATTTGCAAAAGTTCAAGTGTCTGTGATATCAGCAAGACTCTTGTTTCAGTTCTCTTAGCAAGCGCAATGGAACCTATTAATTCCACCAAATGGCTGCCTATCTAGGCAGTAATTTAGATGCCTGAGCTATGACTTGGAGTACCTTTGTAATGATGAAATATGGCCCTCTGTCTCACATACACCTTCTTAAGGGGCCTGGCCTTCCCTTATGGACTATGTGCTGGATAAAAATCACTCCTAACATAAGGCATAATTTGATGCCAACTGCCTCAGTACTTGATATTTGAAAGCAGCAGTTTTACAAAATCAGATACTGGAGTAGTTTTCCTTCTCTACATATGGCTCATATTTTTTTTTTTGTCTAAAATCCAGGCTCTTATGTTATTATGGCTGCTTTATATCACAAGCAAATGGAGAATTTTTTTTTGGTAGTTTATTCCAGTATCTTGCCAATTTGGTGTGTTGCACTGATTTTGTGGTCTTTGTATACTTCTGGAAAATATTTGATCACAAGAAGAACTGTTAAAAAATAAACAGTTTGTAAGTGCATATGAATCATATCCTTATCCTGGATATTTTTTTATTTGAAAGCAAAATGCCTTTGTGTTGCTCTGTTGCATTTTATTTTCATTTAAATGACATCAACAAAGATTTAAAAATTCAATTCTATTATTTAATATGGATCAGATAATACTGCAAAGCTGAGAATGTGTGACTTCTTTTTCTTTCTGGCTGAAAAGCTTATATTAAAGCAAAATCAAACAGAAGATGTGTAAATGAAACTGAATAATTATGCTATGGAAACATGTTAATTATGTGTAGAGAAATTATTATAATTGGTTTATCTGCAGGCTTGACTGTTATATGAAATTAAGGAAATGTGAGCCAGCATATAATATTTACTTAACTCTATTAAATCATTCAATATTCATGCTATTTCTTAGCATACTAATTCACTACAGGCAAGTTGGATGTCTGTAATTTTGCAAAAAAGTAGACTAGGCCGGTTCTTTACAAGACCATTTTCCTCATTTGGTTTAAATCAGTAACCCACAGTATCATTTATTTATCCCTGATTTTTTGCCAGGCATCTTACACATTCTGCACCAAAAGAGAAGCAGGGAGCAGGTTAAGGGAGCTGCTTCTTTCCCCTCTAAGATCAGCTCAGTTGGTCAGAGCTTGGTGCTAATAACAACAAGGCCACGGGTTTGATCCTCATATGAGCCAAATGGAAGAGTTTGACTTGATGATCCTTGTGGCTCCCTTCCAATTCAGAAGATTCTGTGATTCGCTGCTCCACACTCATGAGACCCCACCTGAGTGCTGCATTCAGCTCTGGGGCCCCCAGGCTAAAAAGGATGTGGACCTGTTTGAGCGGGTCCAGAGGAGGCCATGAAGATGCTCAGGGGGCTGGAGCATCTCTCACAGCCTGAGAGACTTGGCCTGGGGAAGTGAAGGCTACAAGGAGAGCTAATTGTGGCCTTCCAGTACCTAAAGGGGTCTGCAAGAGAGCTGGAGAGACACTTTTTAAATGGGTATGTAGTGACAGGACAAGGAATAAAGGCTTTAAACTAAAAGAGGAGAGATTTAGATTAGATGTTGTGAAGAAATTCTTGACTGTGTGGGCGGTGAGGCACTGGAAGAGGTTGCCCAGAGAAGCTGTCTCTCAAGAAGGATGTCTTGTCCCTAACAGTGCTCAAGGCCAAGTGGGATGGAGCTCTGAGCAACATGATTTAGTGGAAGGCATTCCTGCCCATAACCAGGGTGTTTGGAACCAGGTGACCTTGAAGGTTTCCTCCAGCCCAAACCATTCTCTGATTCTGTGAAGTTCCAAAGTGAAAGCATAGTGGAAGTGTAATTCCAAATGCAATAATTTCAAAATAGAAATAATTCATTTTAAGGGGTCAATTAGAAATATTCTTAACTGAGTGCTAGAAATATTGACTATGTTTTGAAATTTTCTAACAGCAAAATATTTAATCTTTAAAAAATTGAGAGGCACTTTTATCTGAGGCTTTCACAACTATTTCAGTTTTATTAGCTTTTCTAGTAATAGCATTTGAATTGTGTGTGATATGTTGTATTAGACTAGTAACATGAAATTGGCATGGCTTATTTTCCTGTTTTCAAGATCTTGTAAAATGTGTTGATGTCAAAAGCAGCACATCTTTAATTATTTAACATATAACATTCCTTTTATACCTACTGGTAAACATGAGTGAAAAAAAATTCATTTTCCAATATGCAGTTTAGAATCTGCATTTTTAGGACATTTAGAACCTTAAATAATTGTTATCAAAATAAAAAAATTAAAATGCTTATTTTAGGCAAGTTGACTTTATGGGTGTTTAAGAGCCTTGCTACTTTACAGCTTCTGGGACTGGGACTTGTTCATGGGAAATGGCATTGCTATTTTAAAGATAATCAGCTGTCTCTATGAAAATCAAGTACAGTAGAGTACATGCTAGTGAAAGTGAAAATTCGTAGCAGTAGTGTAAGATAAAATAAACTTGATTAAACTGTTTCTTAAGCTCTACATTTGTACTTGCAAGGACTTTCAATATGTTATCAATGCTAACCTAAATTCCAGCTATCCTCACCTGACTTTGATGGTTGTATTCTGATTTAATTCATTAGAAGCATTAGAATGATTTAAAATATTTTGGGAGAGACTTTTCATTCACTGTCCTTAATCTGTTGTGTTTTTAAAACAGATCTTATTTCTTATGGCTGTGTGCAAGGTAGGGATTGGACCACCCAATGTCTGTCGCCTTTTCTCCTCGGGCTCTGGATATTGGTGACCCCATCACCTGCTGTGGCACTGATGGCAGGCCAGAGCATGACATTCAGGTTCAAACAGGATCACAAATCCAGTCATGCCAGAGTTCAGTAGTTACTTCCCTCAGAGTTTTGGTTGGGCAGTAGACAGCAGGGCCAGAACCAAGAGTTTTGCCTTGAGCCAGTTTTGGATTACAGCTGGGGATGGCAAGTTTACATCACTGCTCCATCTTGGTTTGCTACCAATCTTGATTTTGCAGTAACTGTGCAAAAGCCACAGAGACATAATTTTGATGAAACGAGGAATTTTTATAGGTTGTGTTGACATTCAATGAATAGGTAATATTTCATTTCTGCAGGATAGCTGTGTTTCCAGTGAATCAGATGTAAATAAACTTTAAGGAAATGGTTGTCAAACATTTGCACTGTTAATTCTGATGCCTTTTATTTTAAGCATGAATAGATTTTCTCTGCACAGCTTCAGATTTTCACTTACATTGGTGAAAATCATGGAGAGTTTTAAACCAGAAAGAAACAGACAGTGAGTTTCTTTCTTTTCCATTTGTTCATGTATGTGTGCACAGACATTGAGAAGGACCTCGCACTGTGGGAAGAAGCAAGGCTCTCAAGAAGCCCTGGTGTCCAGCATCCCAGTGTAGTTGCATCTGACCATCAAGGCAATCTTCAAGCTGCACAGGGCCAAGCCCCAAGGCCTCAGGTGCCGACTCCGACAGGGAAGAACATTCAGCTCCAAGGAAGCAAATCACCACCACTGCCCACTAACAGCAGAACACAGGTCTCCAGTGTCACAAACAGCAGTGCACAAACCAACAGGCCATCAGCTCCAGGGAGCAGACCTATGACCCCAAATAGCTTGTTGTCACGGCCTCTTACCCCTAGCAACCAAGGAAATAGGGAAGGCATTATTAGCATGCAAAGAAGCAGATCTTTATCATCTAAGAGCCAAATGGGGAGGACCCTCAGTGCTGCTTCAGGGCTTTCTGTGCAAGTGAGTGGAGATGTTGTTGGAACTGTCACTACTCAGAGAAACAGTTTATCAGAAGTAAGATTTTCGATTTAATGTTTTTGCTATGTTTAATAATGCCAAGACTTGATTGCATTTTAGGTTCAAGTAACATCACTATACCTAATGTAACCTACTGTGCTGAAAAGAACTTGAAATATAATGATAAGGAAATTAGCAAGGAAATACTGCTCAGCTTTGAGAGGTACTCATTAGAGAATGTCAGTATTATTACAGAAATAATCATACTGAAACACTTGTGTCCCCCAAATTTGCCATGAGCTCGGTAGGGCTTTGCCTGTACAATGCATAGCAATTTTATTAGCATTGCAGTTTCTAACAGGTGCATATCTCTGGAATATTAAACAAAACTTTATCTAATCTTTATGTTCAATGGTATTTTTTTTTCCTGCTGCACTGGCAATGCATGATATTTTCTTGATCTACTTTTTATTTCATATTTTTGGGCAATTGGAATGATTAGTTAAGCATCACTGAAAGGACAGGTTTTTCCAAAGCACCAAACTGAATTGCAAGAGAAAATGTCCAACATTGTTGAATCACTGTCTAATATTATATGCATGGTGACTAGGCTAATTTACAGCATAAAAATTTCCTGTCACATATTACTGGCTTTTACAGGACTAGTCTTTTTTTTTAAACAAAACACAATAATAGGTTAAAGTACCTTGTAAATTCTGAGTAGGATTCTCCTCTGCTAACCTTAGCTGCCTTAAAGATAACTTCAGTGTGTGGGCAGTGGAAATAAAAGCACCTGTGAAAGAAAACCCCTGCTGTCTATCTCTATACATGCCTTACAAAGGTGAGTCTTTTCTCAGGATATGCCAGTCCTTCTGTACTGACTTGAGAAGGAGCTATGTGTCTAGACTGCTAATTTTTTAGTGGTGGAATATGTTGGTTCCCACCATTATTACCAATCTCTTTGTAATCCATTTGTCAGAGCCTGGAGACCTTTTTTCCAAGACTGAAAATAATATCATACCTTTAGATTGTTTCAGAGGAGTATCATCTGTTTTAATAATCTGTTGGGTGTGACACTTGACACAATGTGTTATCAGTCTCATGACTTCTAAAGAAAATTTCAAATGTTGTTTATGATAGTGTTGCTTAGGGTTGCTTTTAGGAAAATTAGAGATTAAATACTTAGTATAACCCTTCAATTAATTATATGACGTCCATTATTTGTTGTGAAGGAAAGGAAATGAAGCACAGATTACTCTAGAATTTGGGGAAGAAATCTTACTTAAATTTGGTGGTGAAATAAATACTCATTATTTTGGTGTTTGAATGGCAGTGCACTAATGCCATCACTTGCGTTGTTTTTTCACTTAGAATTGAATGTCCAGATTAAAGACATGAGCACTGAATGTGACTACAGTTCTCCTGAAAGTGTCTTCACTGCCAGTTGATATATTTTCAAACCATATTTCCCATGAAAAAAAAAGTAATTTTAACCCTTTTTTTTTTGGACAAAAAAAAAAAATCCCTTTGTGTTCTTTTTTGAAGTATGGGATGTGTTTGTTAGAATTTTCTCTCATAACAGAAAATGAGAATTGAAATTAATTTTTAACTAAAATTTTTTCAGAAGAAAGGAAGGGTTTATTGTCTCCAACTAAATTCTTCACCCCTCTTTTTCTTCTTTTTTTAGACTGTCTTGTTCTTAACTGATGCACAGTCATCTGATGCCAAGTAAAATTATTGTTTACACTCCTGAAAGTATGTGTATGTAATGTGTGAGAGATATCCAGTGTGCCCATCACTTTTGATCTTTCCTGTAAAAAGGCAGAGAATTAAAAATGCTTTCTTCCAGAGCCTTTCTGTAGTTATAGTAATAATAAGCAAGAGTCCCATTTAATTTGCTGTGTCTTGTTACTTCTGTTTGCTGATAGCTCAGAGTAAGTGTAGTGTATACTTTTAATATATGTATGTATTTGTCTCAAGAATTTTAGGAAGTGAGCAATATTATTATGCTATTTTCCAATTAGAATAGCATGTTCAGATTCAGCCAGCAATCCACTGTAAAGCTGATGTTAAACCTCAGCATTTCTATGCAGGATCTTACCCTCTGTTCAAATCCCTTCTAGAAGTGACAAATGCTTTTCTTTCTCTTTGCTCACTGGGTACAATAGTACCTTGGCTGCTAGTGACCCAGCTCAGACCCTATTTATCCTTTCTGACATGCACAAGTGACCTTTGACATAATGGAAACTCAACTTGGGACTAGTTCTACTTCCAAAGGGAAAGCTGCTGGTGTGACTTGTTCATACTGAAGACCTTTCTCTGCCAGGTTGTGAAGCCCATGGATATCAGAAAGTAGATGATGGAGATCTGGCCATCTGCCACTCCCAGCCTCATTTTTAGAGTGTTACACTAGAAACTTTCAAGCTGTCTTTTGCCCACTTAAGTTCCTGGTCACTTAGAGAAGTGGATTTAGACAGAACATACTGGGGAAATACATCTGTTTTGTGACATTTTTTTGCCATGTTAGACATTTCCTCCTATTTGTGGCCATATGATTTCATTTTCTTGTGTCACAGTTTGTCTCTGACCATGGAGATATATTTTAAAAAGGCAGAGGTGGTTTGGGGTAGGAGAACAAGAGTCTTCTCTGTCTTTGTACTTTTACAGATCACAAACATATTAAACTCAAGGCTGATACTGTAATTTATTTTGCGACTTTCATTGTAGGTTTTGTATCCTCTTCTTGTATCAAACCGGTAAAATAAAAGAGGGGAAATTGCCTTTATTCTTATTAGCCTTATGGTCTCAACTGGGAATTTCTACTAGATGTAAATAAACTATGGTTATATTGCCAATCCTATAGAAGATACTATGATAAGATTTTGCAAATAACTCTGCTTTCTTACTTTTAGGTGATGTTAATGGAATTAATCAGTAGAACGTTGATATATATTTCATGAGAATAAGTCCGTTGAAAAGAATGTGACTACTGGGTGCCAGGAGCATGTTTTACCCTAAGGAGCTTGATTTACTTATTTATTTACTTGTTTATTTGTTGGGAATTTTAACATATCTCTCAATGCCTTATGTATGCTTCCTAGATTGTAATGTGTTTCAGAGTAACATAACAAGTCTAAATAGAAAAATATTACTAATAAATACAATTCAAAGTTCTTAAGCTTTAGTAAAGTTCATGCTGCAGCATGGGTGGTTTAATCTTATTATAGCACAAACCTTAAATAATTTGGCATGTACTTAACATATCAGCTGTTAAGAATGTTTTGGGGTTTTTTAATGCTCAAGACTTATAATGATCTGAGATTTTGTGGACAAGTTTCTGCCTCCTGGCACACATAATATTACTAAGTTCTAACAGGTGTGTTTTATTATCAGCTCTGTTCAAGGCTGAATTGAATTATAGCAAAGAAATGCTACCTAGAGAAATAGTTTTATTATCTCTATAAAGGTAATAAATCAGGGTTCCAAATCTTTTGGCAGAGATACTTTTATGCATGTTCCTAATCCTTTGGTGTTTTGTATAAATTGGCAAAGGAATGTTGAACCCTGCTTATCTCTTTAGGATGGATTCCATTAAAGTGACACAATTCTGTGATGCTTGTCAATAGCTGTTGAGATGAAAATATTACTCCCGTTTGCCGTATCATTTTCTGAACACATGAAATTTTGCAATCATTTCATTTATTCAGATAATTTAAAGTGGTATTCAGCAATCCTTATTAGTCTGTCATTGTTAAAAGCAGGAAACTTCATCTTATTTGAATATAACCTTGATTGACAAAATTTTTACTCCCATTTACTGAAGTATAGAGCATAACTTGTGATGGGGACTCTGTTTTTGGTCAGATACTCTCATTCTGTTCCTCTGACTGGCTCAGGTCTTTGCTCTGTGTTCTTGGAAGATGAAAAAGCATGTGGATCAGTGTGAGAGTCACTCATCCCTACTGCAAGAATCCTGTTCCTTGAACCAAAACATGTTCAGTGTTGTAGTTAGCAACCTTCTCAAGCACAGCACATTGGAAAGGGCAATACCTGAGTGAGGCCTGGAGCTCCTGCCTGAGTTTTCTGCTGGCCCATGGCAGCAGTCTTTGTGGAATATTTAACACATTACTGACAGAATTAATAAATTACTCCCAGCGAGTTAGATCTTGATTGAGCAGCCTTCAGTCTCCTAAAACTGACTTAAACAAGCCTGGATTCTATATTTAAATCAGATAGCCTAAGAAAAAACTTTATGTTGTAATACAATTTAACTTTAAATATGTTTTAATATTCCCATTTCAGCTGAGGCAACACAAAGCAGGGTTATTACGCCCCTTTTTTTTTTCAAGAACTTATAAAAATCTGGCCAGTAATTTTATGATATCTGGCCAAGGTTAAAGTTTTCTTTTAGACACTAAACTTGCATGTTTGAACTGCCTTTGGAAATAAAACTGTGCATTCCAGTCTCATCTCTCCCTGGGAATATTGCAAAGGAATGTGTCAAAGTATTTTATATGTCTGTGTGTACACCTGTTCACATACATACGTGTGTGTCTGCATGGAAAATATTTCTATACACATACATATATACATTATACAAAAAAGTAGGCAATTAAAAAACATTTTCAAAAGCATATATTCAGCTGCACATGGATTTTTAACCATGTAAAACATTGATATTTTAATTTTTAATGATATCTTGGAGACAAAAGTTTCCATAACATTTTCCTTCCTAAGCCTTCTCCTTATGCAACAAAACCATAGGTTTTAAATCAGGTTTCAGGTTCTTGTACTTATTAGACTAGAAACAGTGCAAATTTTGACAGATCAAAGCTTCACTTAAGCAAATTGCATTTGAAATGTCTGTGCAGTCCAAAAACTGCAGGGTCATGCAATTTTGTCCTGTCACTGCATTTCCAAGATGAGTATGTATGTGTCTTACATATCTGTATTTATAGTGGAAAGATAGCTAAATGGACCCCTTAATTTTGGTGGGTTTGGATTTGATTTTTTTTTTTGGTTGGTTGGTTTGTTTGTTTGCTTTTGGTTTTGTTTTGGTTTTTGGGTTTTGTGTTTTTTTGTTTGGGTTTTTTTTTGTTTTGTTTTGTTTTTGTTTTTTGGGTTTTTTTTTTCTGAATAGATAAAAAAATTCTAAGGAGCCTGCACATCCTCTACATTTTGGTTTTATTTCACAGTAAGTTGGTTTTTTGTTTTTAAAGGCTTTCTCCTCTCTAGTTAATTGAGGTTAGTGTTTGCTACAGTCTTCATTTATACAGAACAATTGTCTGTCATTTTATCTAAAATAGATCTGTTTGTGGCAGGATGAATTCTTACAACAGCTTCAACTTGCTCATCAACCTTGGATATTGCCGAGTGACACAGAAAGTGAAGGAGCGGAAGCTGACCAAGACAAATGTAAGTATATGTGTATGGACCAGATAATATGTCAAAACTGTGGAGATGTCATACCTGCTCACAGGAGCTTTTCTTGCAAGTACCAATTGCTTATTTGTCTGAGGGCTGAACCTTACAGGACTGATTTGCAGAAGCTTTCCTGTAGCCACTGAACAATGACAAAATGATCACAAAACACTGTTTACTTAAGCTAAGTGAAGCAATTTGTCCTCATGTGTTAAAGCAGCTGTTCCAGAAAATACTATGAGCTTGAAATGGATAATCTGTTTCATAAATCTGTATTCACCAGCAAAAAAAAAGCAAAATAAAAAACTCCAGGTCTGAAAAGTAGAGCCTCCCTCCTTAGGTCTGACACTCCATTATCTCTATTTTGCTTACATTCTTTTTAATTCATCTTTATTTATAAAAAAGTTCTTAATCACACCAATAATCCTTAATATCTTACATTCTTTGAAGTATTTGTCTAATCGTGGAAGTGAGGGTCAGCAGGATCAGAGCCTAAATGGCAAAACAAGTAACAGGCA
>WBNO01021042.1:28763-50477 GCA_013400575.1 Peucedramus taeniatus | reverse complement strand
TTGTTTGTTTGTTTGTTTGTTTGTTTTTGGAAGGGGGGACTGGGTTCTTTTAGTGCTAGTGGACAAAGATGTTTTGTCAGTATGTTTGCATGTCTTTATAAAGAGAAGCAAGAAAAGAGCTGGAGTAGAGAGGGGTTAAGTCACGCTTTTTGAATTAAATTGGCAGCAGTTAGAACCAGTAGTTCTTTAATAGTTGAGAAAAATGTTACTATGTCTTCTTTAGTACATAGGCAATTTTGCCCTGTAAGTTTGTAGTTTTTATTATACATTCCATAGTTTTTAAAAAGTCTCTCCTCACATAAATTACTCATTCAACCTTTCAAACAGTCTTATTCTAAGCAGATAGATTTTTATTATTCATCAGTATTGTGAACCATGAGTGTGACCCCATAATATTGTGCCAGGTGCTAACCAAACATAAAATAGCAATCCCCCAAAACTTTAGATATCTGACACTTGCACCTCACTGTTCATCAGTTAATTTTCTGATAGGATTTTTTGCTCTCTTGTTCCTTCTGGCAGGTTTGTATCCAATGTTCTGGTAGTTTTGTTAAGAAAGTACCCCTCTCTGGGACTCAGATAAATGAGGTATTTCTGTTTATAATGAGCCTATGGCTTCATCTGAAGTTATGTTTAAGTTTCATGCTGAATTTGTGCCCAAATGAGAATGTGTTTTGTGGTTTTCATGTTGTTATTGATAATGTATTTTGCAATAATTTTGCTTGATGTTGTAATTTTTTATCTGCTTCTCTATCTCTTCTGTCTTTGGTCATTTGACACAAGGTGGTTTTGTAAGGATACAGTGATACTGTAGACTCATCCATCCAGTGCTGTTGCTGGATGTTCTTTCTCTGTATCTTCTGCTCATTTCAGATTTGTTGTTTCCATTGTTTTTGTCAGTTATGTATTTGTATTTCTTTTTTTTGTATTGTAAAGAGCTAAGTTTCAGGGCAGTATGTTCTGTTTGGAAGTAAATCAGTGACAGGTGACAGAAGAGGATTTTGTCCCAGTCTGAAGGGCGGAGGGCAGGTTGGCACAGGTGCTCCTGTGCTTGGGAGTCTGCTCTACTTCACTGAATACTGTGAAACAGGAGGGGGATGATGATTCTTGATTCCTTTGCCTGTCTTCCTTTCTTCTTCCCTTAGGGTCACTCTGCCTGAGAACAAAGTAATCTGAACTCATACTGGAAATAAGGGGTTTTCAGCTTTTGGTGTTTTAGGGACAGACAGGAAAAGTAAAATGTATCACTCTCACTAATGTTACTAACATCACTGAATTTTTACCTTTAATGTTTTACCTACTGAATTACAGCATTTCTGGTAATATTTTTCAGAAAAATTTGTAATAGCGTAGTTCTGAGCATGCCCAGAAGCAAAGGTTTTGTTCCTTGTTTGTTTTTCAGTTATAAATTCATTCATTCCTTCAGCAGAACAAATCTTGTTTTAATAAAATAAAGACTGAATATGTGCTTTTGGAGTTCCTTTATTCTTGCAGTGGAATTTACCTTGAAGCTATTTGCTATAATTTGTTGTGGAAAGAACACAACAGAATGCTATGGAATAAGCTACTACTATGAAGGCAGACAGCCATAATTTAAACAGCTGTTCACAATGCTGTGATATCTTGACTCAGTGAAGCCAAGATTCATCCTATTCTGTGCCAGCTGAAGCAATAACACCCTAGGATGGTATTGAAAAGATGACAGATACATTTAAAATATCTAACTTCATTTTGGCAGCATGAAACCAAGAAGCCCCAGCCACATGGCAAGCCTGATGCCTGCAGCACTTACTCATTAAGAGTTTTTTGAGAATGTGCACTTACTATATGAGGGCAGGGGCTGGAAGTATTATAGTCTTAAACAGCTTTCTACTTTATGCAAAACAGTTTGACATCTCTAATCATAGACCAAATTAATGCAGGTAGAACTCTTGAAAACTGTGTGCAACAATGTTGTTTTGATTTTCTTAAGTTTTATTAAGCCTTCTGATGTTTGCATATTTGCATAGAACTTTCTCACGCACTTTATGTAAATAAATTATTGTTTTTCATTCCTTTATGGGGGATGAGCAACCTGACGGACTGTTGGGTTGCCCAGTGACATTGAGGAGGTGGCACTGTAACCCTCCAATGACACTGACATTTCAAAAAGATATATATATATATAGAGTCAGATGTTTTAATAAAGAGGTTTTTTAATTTACTTTAAACAAAACTGCCTATGTCGTTCTTGTGTCACCCCATGGTGACACAACAATACTTTTAAGAGTACGGATAACATTACTGGAATGCCTTGAACAGTGTAATACCTTGTTCTATAAATTTGGTAGTCATTTGCTGTTTGTAGCAGTGCCTGTTTAAACCAGTGTGATTTTTTTACAGGAGCAACACACAGAGGTGTGTCAGATCAGTAAATGGCTGAGAAGCAGAGGCATGTGGTTTCCTGAGGCTTTAGTAAGTCATAAAATTTCAGGACACGCTTCGCAGTTTTCAGTCCATACTTGGAAATATCCATGTATTATGTAGTTGGCTGAATTAAGTTAATGCTGTGCTATTAAATAGTGATTAACTAAAGAAATAATTGTTCAACCATCTAAACATGGAGTTACAAACTTGATACTATAACCAAGGTTTAAGTCAGGTGATTGCTCTTTCATGGGAAATAAAAGCAATTAACAATATGCTTAGAGAGTATATAAGGGAGATCCAGTCCAAATTGGTGAGAGTTATGATGGAATTAATAACATAGTTTTAGTTGGCTTGGGATTCACTGGAGTAATTAGTGTTTTAATTATTGTGTTTTGATGGTTCTGGAAGTCATAATTATTTTCTTGGAGTGCAGAGGCATTTTTCATGAAACACATGAACACATCATTATTGCAGTTTGTGATTTAACAGTTTCAGCATTTCTAAACTTAGGTTCTTTTTTGTCAGTGTTCTACCCTTAAGAAAAACTGAAAAACAGCTTTTCCCAAATACTGGGATTCATAAACAGGTTATTCAGTATCACACATCCTCAAATATAATTGTACTTTAATGTTTTAAAGGTGATCAGCTTCTTGTATTTGCTGTGTCATGCTGCATTAATGTTGGCACTGGTGCATCTGAAAATGTTGGTCATAGCTTACTGAGTTATGATTAATATTGCACAAAAAAGTTGCAGAATCAAAATACACCCTTGCTAGCTCATGCAGAGAGCTTAAATACTGTGCTGGCCTGGAGATTGTGCTGTAAGAATGAACAGAGAAGCTGAAACTGTGGATGCAAGGCATGTGTATGTCTTGCTTTTTATTACACTGAAATTTTAAGATGAAGAAGGAGGTAGAAGTGATGCATAAGACTTAAATATGTATTTTAGATTGTATCTAGATCGATGAATATTCAGCTTTGTGGGGGGTTTGGTTTGATTTGGTTTTTAGTGTTCATTTTATCTGAACCTTGGCAAACAGTTGCCAAATCCATCTACTCCTATAGTGGTGCAGCTCAGAATCTATCACTCACTCTCCTGGTATGTTACTTTTATTTGCTTGATGCATGGATAATACTTCTCTTTACTGCTGCTTGTTTCATACTTTCAGCCACTGGTAAGAGGGGAGAAATGTTTATAACAAAGATTGTGCACGTGCATCCTTTTGTAGGCTAAAGAGGAAAGTTGTAAGGCTGTACATAGCTACCGGCAGATTTTTCCACATGCCAAAAGGAGCTTTGTTAAAATTCAGGTCTAATGATGAGTAATAAATCAGTTGCCCAAATGGTGATAGAAACACTTTTCGTTTTATTTGCATTAGTTGCATCTGCATATAATTAAAAATAAACATTCTGACTTTTTGGTGACAGTTATTTTATAGATTTCTAAATGTGTCTAGTGCTTTAATTTTTCGATCTGTTCTAGCAAATTGTAATTTCCTGAGTTACTGCCAACACACTCTAGTTCTGATTGAATCTGGAGTCAGGGTAATAATGGAGTCAAAGTCAGCATATTTTTACCTACCACAATTAGTTACTGTTCACACAGCACTTTCTGTGGATGTAAAGAACTCTTAAGTGTTCAATATTATCAAGAATTATCTTCTGTATTATTCTTATTTTAGACATTAGTGTTAAATGTATTTTTAAAAATGCATGGATACATTTATATTTTTGTGAATATAAATGTGTATTTGTCATTGATAAGCACAATATTTTTTATTTTTAGAGCTCAAAGGAGAGCACTAATGAAACAGTGTTTTATGTATTTTTATTTCCAATTGTACAGAGACTATTAACTTTTTCTGTGCTTAGCAAATTTCTGGTTTTCCTCCCTCATACTCCACCATTTTAAAATAAGAATTCATCTGCAATGCAGAGTTCTCCATCTTTATTTTCTCAGAGTAGGGTGTGATAAGTGTCATTCAGCTGTATCACGAAGATGGTTTTATGTAATTATGTAGTTATTGCATATGCCTTCATAACTACCTCTGCCTTTTCATGGAAGCTGTAAAGGGGAGCCAAGGATCTCTGTCTGGTCCTCATCCTTTTGTCTTGTTTTATTGCCCACCCCATCCTTCTTGAGCTCCTTTTGCAGCCAGTGGGTCAGTTCCCCTCTTTTCCTTTATTTCATTGAGCTCTACAGTATGCTGGAGAACAACCATTTTTAATTCACAGGAAAGTTTGAGCTGAAACCATTTTCAACCAGTTTTTCCTGTAAGACTCCCATTCTAGTGCATGTGTGGGGAAACAACAAAATTCTGACTTCTATTTTGGCCAGCCTTGTTGTCCCCACCATCTCCCCACAGCTCACAGAAGTGCAGTAAGGGCTGAGGTTGGCAGGCACCTCTGGTGACCATCTGCTCCCATCCCCTGCCCACAGCAGGCTCAGCTGGAACAGCCTGCTCAGGGCCAGCCACATCCCACGGATTCTGAGCATCTCCAAGCACGGACCTTCCACGGCCTTTCTGGGCAACCAGTTCCAACACCTGGCCACACACACCCTCATAGTTCTAAAGGTTTTTCTCTCTATGTTTAAACAGATGTGTTTCAGTTTGTGCTCACTACGTCCTGTCCTTTCCCCAAGCTCTGCACACTTGTTCCCTGGGTGGCAGCTGGACCAGTGCTTGTGCCGTGTGTCCCTTGGTGTGCTGGCACTGTCCACAGGGGCTCTGGGGAACAGCTGGCACTGACACCCTTGCCCAGCTGTTCCAGGGGAGATTTTCTTCAAGTGAGGAGCCCAGCTCATAAAGGTGAAGGTGCCACTGAGGTTTGGTTTTCCTGCATTTACCTGGCTTCTGTGGCATATTGAACCCTCTAAGCCAACTTTCTATGGCTTGATCCTTCTTTGTATCCTACAGGAGTTGGGTTGTTTGCATTTTTGTTTTTTTTTTTTCTTTTTCCCCACTGGATTTTTCCTTTATTTATACTTACACTTGAATATTTGAAGTTATATGGGTTTGCTGACTGAAAATCTAAAGCTTCATACTTATGTGCCATAATTATAATTTTGTTGCAAGTCTCTACACTTCTTATATATGCTCTATTAATGACTTTTTTTTTCTGCTTGCTTTTAGCTCCATTTGCTCTTTATTGAGGCTTCTGTATTGGTTTACACTGAGTCCAAGATTTTGCTCTAGCTGGCTGAGTATTAATTTGGTTTGATAAATATTTTACAAACATGCCATTCAGGGTAACTTGCTGTGGCTTATTTTGTTACATCTTTTTTACACTCTAAGTTTCTTATTGTTTCTTTTGCTTCTTTGTTTTTTTATGGACTTTCTTGCCTATACTCGTAAAGAGCTTCTGTTTGGTTTCCCACTGCTGATAATTCAATAGCTTTTAATGGGAGGGCTGGAGGAACAGGAGTTAAAAGAGCCCTCTTTTGCTGACTTGTGCTGCCACTGCCTTCTTCAAAGCAGGCTAGTGGCATTGTGCAAAAACCCAGGTTTTTATCACTTTGTCACTTTATCTCCTTTATTAAGGATAAGGGATGTCAACTCTGTAGAAATATAGGTATGTATATTAAAAATCTTGTAGAACAGCTAGAATAGTAACATTAGATAAGCACATTTTGCCACTGCACTCTCTCCTAAATTTGCTGTGAACAAAACCTTGATAAATTTGTGTCAGATATCAGAGAGATTAAGTTACAAACATTCCCAGTGTGAGAGCTTGCAATGTTTGTCCCTCATTTTATGCTTAGGTTTATCTTTAAGAGGTAACTCTGTTTTAGTTTTCTTTTTGTTTGAGTACTGTGGCATGTCTGTCATCAGTCTAAGTTCTTTCTCTTAGTCCATCTTAGACAGAATGAGAGTGCTGTATCCTTTCTTTGTTAAAACACTTATTTCTCTTAAGTTTTTAGGAGGAAATAATTAACATTTGTCAAAAAGTGACTTGTAAATCTGAACTCATCTGTTTGTGTGAAACAGTAAATTCTTTAATTACATCTGAAGAGGTGGGGACTACCATTTATATCACAGTCTCAGCTTTGTACTTTCAAGGCAGAAAAAATTTCTTTCTAAATGATGAATTACAAAGGTATTTGTATGCTAAGCATGGCTGCTTAGTTGGGGAAAGGTTGTGGTAGTTTTTATTTAAAGTAAATCTTTAAACTTAATGGACTTGATGTAAGCAAAGGTCACGTAGCATTTCAGATGTCATTTTTGCAAGCAGCCCGTAGGAAGATACTTGCTCTTTTTCAGCCTCTTGGTATTATGTCACTTAAGGCACATAGAATTTCTCTTGCAATTGCAAAATACATGTCTATAACACTGAAAATTAATGTTGGAAGAAGTATTAAGAGGCTGGATACACTCTTCTTGATTAAAAAAAAATTGTATATAGTATGAAAGGCCTTTTTGATGGCATTCAGTATGTGATGTCAAGTTTTTATCCATTCATATTTGTGCATGTACTGGGCTTATTTGTCAGCTAGGAAGAATCTAAATTGAAAAATGGATTTGAAACAAATTATGTTGAAGTAACTGAGATTTTGGAAAGTTTGGATGTGGATCTTAATTTTGCAGTTTGAATATGTGAATTTAATAAATACAAAAGAAACTTTACTGTTGCTGTATCTGTTCCAGTTGAGAGAGGGCAATAGGACATTAATCCGGTAAATTACAGCCCAGATCATCTAAGAGCTAACGTCTGTGTTTAGCAAGTTTCTGTCAGTTCAAGGGGACCTACTTCTTCTGAGCTGTGTCTGAAATCTGTAACACTTTGTGCTGATTCAGAGCCAGGGCGCTGTAGCCGAATATCCGCCCATGTGGTTGGGCTGGAATCACCTGGTGTCAACACAAGGACCTTCAGTGCCAGCAAGGAGCCTGGGTCAGGTCCTTAGCATGATGTGCCATTCCCTGAGGTATCCAGTCCACTATTCCTATTCCAAGAATATTTGTTCAATTTACTTAAATATAGGAATTATTTTGATACGTAGTTTTCAGTAGAGGGAAAGCTTTACACCTATAGCACACGCTAATTCTGCCCTGAGTCTACCTGCCTAGCCCAAGAAGTTGTGTTACAGTTTCTTACCTGCTGCTTCCAATTAAGGATCCATTTAGCTTCCTTTCTGCTGTGGCTTACATGTTGGATGGTGTAGACTCAAGGACCATTTCCTATCTCTCTGCCTGGAGCCAAAATGCTAATTCTTCCTGTGTTCTTAACTGGTGCTTTGATAGTATGTATCACAACACAGGACTGCACAGCCGGGCTGCCAGCCTATGTTCTCCTCCCAGCTGTGCAGCTGCTCCAGGCAAGCTAACTGTAGCTTAGTTTTTGTGAGTGGCATGTCAAAGCCATCTATTTATAAACCAAATTAAAAAAAATGCCTTGGAACTGTAATTTTTCTTTCAGGCTTCGCTTCCAGCTATCCAGAAGCTCACTATTCCACATACATAGATTGGCTATAAAATTTGAACTTGTCTGAAAAATAAAAAATAATACATTAAAAAAGCAAAAAAAAAAAAAAAAAAAAAAAAAAAAAAAAAAAAAAAACAAAACAAAAAAAAACAAAAAACAAAAAAAACAAAAAAAAACCTTTTAAATTAGAAAATTTTGGAATATAGATATCAGTCAAAAATTATTTTAAAATATTTTCATATTTTACCTGTAAGATGAATCAGGAAGGATGTGCAGAGGCACTAATAAAATTATTCGTATTTATTTTTTCCATTTTCCATAATTTCCAATTAGTTGTTTATTTTGAAAGTATTTCATACTAAGAAACTGGTATTATGCTTGTTTTAAAGGCTAGAAAAAAATATGTAAGCTAAAGTGCTTGAGAGAAACAGTTTAAACATGCCCACTAGCTTTGACCTCCTTCAGTTCCAAATCAAAATGCATGCTGACTAATGCTAGAAGTTTGTAATGGTCTGGATACTGGTCCAAATATTTGCTTGATTTTTATGAGGATCAGACCCTAGGTAACCTGAAATTAATATCAATAAAAGTATCTCCATTCAACATAAATGGAGATCCTTGATCATGTGGGGTTAAGCAACCGTCCCAAATCCACAAGAGAAACACAAACCCTTCAATTCTTTCTGATTTATAGATCAATATATCAGTATTGGAAGGACTCAACTTTTCTTACTACTTCGTAGGGGCCTGGGTAAAGTTGTGGAATTTAGATCTAGATGACATAGGCTGAACTACATTAAGGCCTGTGGATAATATTTCAGTCTGAAAGCAGCCAGCCTTTTTCTCTGCAGAGCCATTCTCTGAAGGTGAGAGTAGGACAGCATGAGGAGCCAGTAGACTGTAGTTACCCATATGGGTAGGTGATGTTAGGAGTCTATGCAAATGGTTCTGGGAGGGTTTTCTGCATTAAATAATAGACTTCTCTCACAGATTAATCTCCTATAACTAAGCATTTTCTTTTAAATATAAACGGCTCTGTGCCACTTTTAGAAAACTTGGATAACTTTGTTAAATTATTAACCAGTTTTTATCATCGGTAGGGGAGTTTTTATAGAAATGAGAGCAGGATCTTACTCACTAGTTATTTTTAAAATGTGCCAATGTGAAGGCTTGTACTTGTGACAAGGCTCATGAAGCCTAACAGAGCTGTTGTACAGATTTTAAAAGAATTACAAAAATTAGAGAGAGAAAACATTCTTTTTAGGCATAAAACTCCATCCAGGTTTGGCGTTTGCAGTGTATTTGATATTCTGCTTCTGAAACCAGTGGATGTTGAGGCTGTTTAGCAGCTCTTGGTAAGTTTTTATTATATTTTAGGATACAGCTAGTAGGGTATGAATATTGAAGCAAGGGGGAAACCGGTATTTAAATTTTAATTTACTGATAAGTATTTTCTGCCCTGACACAAGACATGAGTTGCCAGTAGGATGTATGTAATCTTCTTTCTCTTCTGCTTTTTCTGTCCCTTGAAATAGGGGCTGCAGGTAGAGAAGCGCTGAGGTCTTGTTTAGCTTGAAGGCCTGACAGGAGAAAAGTCCAGCTGTAGGGGCATAGATAAACGCATTACTGTCAACTAAATATTTGGAAGCCCTTACTCCCAAGTTCTCCATGATTTACCTGCAGGATACCAAGGTACCTGTTATCCATAAATTCCAAATCCTGGGCTAGTGGAGTGTGGTCAGGCATGAAGAAGTCTCTGTAATGATGTCTGCCAGATCCTGAGCAGCTCAGCTTCTGGACAGGAAAGACATAGGCTCTTCTAGGGATGTAGATCCATCCTCTTTGGGAGGCAACTGAAAACGAAACAGGTCTGTTTTGCTCCAAACTGTAATGAAACATAATGCAAGAATATACCAAAATCCACTAGAAAATGTAATTACCTCTCTGCAGTGTGCAACTTGTCTGTTGTAACTGAAAATATTTTGGTGAAGGATCGTGTAACAATTTAGAGTTGAGAGAACGT
This sequence comes from Peucedramus taeniatus, assembly GCA_013400575.1. NCBI lineage: Eukaryota > Metazoa > Chordata > Aves > Passeriformes > Fringillidae > Peucedramus > Peucedramus taeniatus. The sequence goes on along the minus strand of WBNO01021042.1, from coordinate 40,624 downwards.
GGGTGTCTCTTCCTCCAAGGCCCTACCGCATTACTTTTTCCAAATAAATTTAGAAGTCCCTGTTTTACATTTCACATGCCTGTTCCAATTTTCCTATTCAGCAGGTTAATCATGAAAGTATGCTGAACAAGTATGGATGTCATGAAGGTGGTTTGTGAAATCTCTGAGAACTTGCATTACATGGCCATTTTTAACTAGTGTCAGTGTGCCCAAAATTAAAATTTAAGATTCAATAGCATCACTTTCAGTGTCTTATTATGCTGTGTTGTATTTCCAGTTTTCCTCTTAGCACTGTGCAAAAACAGATTTTATTTTCCATGGAAAATTACTAAATTTCAAAATTGTATATGGATATATGCTTTGTGCTGTTTATATAGCAAAATGCTCTTCTGACATTGGCAAGGCATATTCAGCAGATGGCTGGGGAGAGTCTAATCCTCTCCCTCCTGGCACAAAGAATGCTAATTACTATGTGCCTTGAGCAAAGAGCCTTCTAGATATTCAGCCACCTTTCCTATTGGAGCAGGAATGTCTGCTGGAAAACGTAATGGAAAGATCTCCATATAAATTCCTTGAGGACATCTTTACTGTAANAAAAAAAAAAAAAAAAAGAACTAAGAAATCTCTACTATCTCCAAATGTCAGTTGGAAAAGAAACAGGCCTTGCTGGCAGCCTAATGCAGATCATACCAAGGATTCATGCTGGGTGGAGTTTGGGCTTGGCAGGATAAGTGGGAAGAGATTACAACTGCTTTCATCAAAACAGAATCAGTTTTCAGGAGATGCAGCAAAGGATATCTGTCTCCTCCTGACACAGCCATCTGAGACCTGTGAAAGATGTGGTAGGAGGGTTACCAGATGAGCATTTGGCACTTCTTGTCTCATTATTTGCAGTTTCATTGAATTGACAGTGAAGCATTGCAGCAAAGGAGCTAGAAGGAGGTCAGAAAAAACTGCTTGCCCGACATGGGAAAATCGCTCAATGAAACCGGAGACATTCCACCGTGAAAGTAACCCGGAGAGCTCAGGTCCTTCCAGAGCTGTACAAATAGGGAAGGCACCCCTAGTGCTGCTCCAAGGTCCTTGTTCACAGCTGCCCGATTTCCAGCAGCGACATGACAGGAAGCCAAGGGCTGAGAAAGACAAAAGGAGACAGCACTTGCCCTGGCACCTGCCGAGACCTGGCTGTCCTTGCCCAACTCCTGCTTTTACTGAGCCCTTATCTGCTCCTGCCCCAGCACTCAGCATGGCAGCGAGTGTGAAAGGTGACCTGGCTGCAACAGCAGTTCTGCTGTGGGGCTGCTCCTGCCTGACCTGGCAGGAGCAGGGAAATTCAGAGAGGTGCTGACTGGCATCTTCACTGGCAGTGAGATTTCCTCCAAAGAGCCTGAAGATGGCCATGAGTGAGAGAAGGAGCTCAGTGCCTCACCATGTACCTACCTGTGAGTGTGTGGTGGGGAGCTTTCTGGGCTGGTGGGAGGGAGTCAATCACCCAAGGGCCTCCTTTGTCTTTTTGCATTCCCAGCAAAGGCCTTTGGACCCAAACCATGCAGGTCTTGGCTGTGGTGTTTAGCACTTTCCCCTGTGCATCCTCAGAATCTTTTACCCAGGAACTTACTCTGCCAAACTGATTCTCACCAAGAAAGCCTCCCTGCCCAAGCCTGTCCCCAGAAGGTTGATGGCACTTGTCAACCCAGCATCTGGAGCTCCTCTGTGGCAATAGGCCAGCTGGGAGAATCACCTTGCTCACAGCTTATGTGGGCAATACTGACATGGTCTGGCTGGTATTGTGGCATCAGCCAAAAGAAACCCCAAAGGAAGATTATTATTTATCCAATATCTGTGCCTTTTAGAAGTTGAAGTTGTTAGCACCTGCTATTTACCATCTTAATACTCTAACATACCAGCTGCTAAAGCTTCTGTGCTGACTCTTTTCACTTGCCCCTCAAGATCTCATTTCTGCTCACAGCAATGCCTGGGTAAGCTCTCGGGCCCAGGGTCATCACTCCTGGCCTGTGTCCCTGCTGCTGGGAGCCCTGCAAGGCCCAGTGCCAGAACTGCACTGGGAGCAGCTGAGAGGCAAATGGGGCAGTCCAAGCTGTGGTAACAAGCTGGCAAATGTGCTATCTGCACACCCCTGCTATGTGAGCACATTATTTCCTCAGTGACCTAGTTTTGTGAATAAAAAAGTCTTCCCTCTTCATAACCACAGTAACAGAGAGTTTTAATAATGTTCGCCACTATAAAGAAAAGGTTACTGTGTCTTAATTTTACTAGGTTGCTTTAAAACCAATAAGATTTTATGGAAGTTGGGAGATGGCTTGTGATCAGCTGTCAGTTCTATGTGCACGCTTCTTCGAGAAATGAGTCTGTAGGGATGACTCAGGCTTGGCAACAAAAGATGTTCCCTCTGTTAAACAGTTACCTCTGGAAATGTAAGGCTGTTTCTTCATTGCTCTCTTGGAGAAGGGAGGGGATGATAAAATTGCTTGGATTATGATTATGAATATTTTAAATTTGAGCTCTCAGTTCAGCTGCATGACAGCTTATATCAGCCAAATAACATTTTCTACCCTGACTGGATAAGCACATTAGTGCTTCCAGAACAGATTCCAGTTTTGGCTCTACAACTGGTTGCCTTAACACATTTGTCTGTGACCAAAAGGGGTTCCAGAAACCTGCATTTAAATGTTACTGAAAGACTATTTGTATCTTATCTAAGCCCAGACTGAGGGCTGTTACCATATGCCCATATCTGTAAGGGCTGTTCTCAAAATAGAAATAACTAAATTCACTTGAAAACCAGAGAGAGGGAGGTTTCAGGCATGGTACCTCCTAGGAGGTAACCAGTGCTCTTTTACACTGGTCTAGGTGCGGGGCTGCAGTGTAGATTGGTAAAATCAGGTTTAGAACAATTAGGCTCAAGAAAATAAGGTCCTCCTTTAGCTAGCATAAAACAGGCTGACATTTTGAATGGAACTATTGAGAGGCCAGACTTCCTGAAGCAGAAATAGAATTGCATGAGTTTCTTGTGATTGTTACTTAGTAAAATAATGCAAAAGAAATACTATAATTCTGATCACGTTGGGTTTCGATCTGGGAATTTTTTTATTATTTTATTACAGTGATGCTCCTTGTCTGCATCCATTCATCTACTGTTATTTCCCTCTTAGAGTTTGTAGGTGGTATAATGTTGTGATATACTGTTGTATTGCTTAAACAGAGCCTGAATCAATGGATGGTAAAGGCTGTTTCAAAGCAGTTTTCTCTTCTACAAGAAAAGTCAATTTATCCGTAAGCAAAATGGGCAAAAAGAGATATTTTGTGCTCAGCAGGATCTCTTTGGTAAATGGAGGCTTCATGGATTATGCAACTTTATTGGAGAGCACCATAAATTTTGGGATGGGGCTAAAATAATGTTTAAAAAAAACCCGAAAAACCAGGGAGGAAAACACTGTCCAGTGAGAAGGGCCTTGAAATGCCTTTGGCCAGCAGAGGTCAGAGTGTCCTTTAGACTGTGTAGTTAATCTGCTTTGTACCTATGGGCATGTTCCCCTGCTGTTTAATGCTCCAATCCACCAAGCTCTGCCAGCTGAAGCATATTAGTTTATTTATTTAGGAAATTCTTTTGCTATCCAAGCTCCACATGCAGTATCTGCACATGAGAACTGTAGTAAAAACTAAAGATAAGTCAAGTTCCTCTGAGTAAATACTTTATTTTGCAGCCCTATGATCCAAGTTTTGTGTATGCATTTTATATAGGAATACTATTTGGTCTGAAATCCAATTTCATCAGCAGTGAGATTTTTAAAAAAATTTGGTTCTTTTTTAGGTACTTGATGTTTGCAATGCTTTGATTATCAGCAAACTGGTCCTTTTCAGCTACAAGTAGTAACAGCTAATTTTCTGGAGTTGCTTGCAGTAAGCAAATGTTTTCTGCTGCAAGTTAATGCATTCCTATGATTTTTAAAATATATATGTGAAATTCTTTAACTGTGGTACTGTAGATGATGCAACTAAACCTGAATTATGGGTATGGACTGCTTTTGGTGATGCCTGTCTTTGAGCAGTAGCTGGCACCTGTGTGCACAGACAACTGTGTCATGCCCCTGGTGCTCATCTGCACCAAGAAATTAAGAAATTGTTCTGGCATCATTGTACATTGAAGCCTTTGGTTTCTCAAGGCAACAACCTTGAGAAAAGAAGCAACCTTCTTCTTTATTTATGGGGCTCCTGGTGTCCACATGTAAGAAATGGGATGAAGAGATGAGAAACTGAAAGGTGGTCAATGTTAGAGCATTTCTTAGTCATAAGATATGGGTGGAATTTAAGAGATAAAAGCAAATTAATTAATTCCTCATAAGAAGCAGTTTTATAAGTAATAATAGAAAAAGTTGGTTTTGAGCTATAGGTTTTGAATAATAAACCTGTTCTTAGTAGTGGGGGGGTATAGGAAAAGTAGCACTTTTTCAATCATGTATGCTACAAAGATACTCCATGCAGGATAAAATAGAGCTGATTTAATTTCCAAGGATGTCTTAAAAAACATGCTACATTTCCATAGTAACAACAAATAATAATGTGTGTTTAAACTTGTGGTTAACTAGTGGGATAAGCAATTCCAGAAAACCATGGGGAACATATGCTTATAGAGAAATAATAAGATCTTTGAAGGGTGACTAAGTGTGAGTTCATGTGGGTGAAAGGAAAAATGAAAGCAGCGGGGTAAAGGACATAATTTCACATCCCCCAGGTGTGGGTTCTTGACATGACAATCCACATGGGAGGGCTGTGTGTGGCTCCTGTGGGTGTGAAAGAGGAGTACCCTCTTTCATGGTTGTGAGGACTTTGAGTTTTTTGTGCTCTAAAGATTTGTGGCTGAGATTTTTGTCCAGAAAATTAACATGAAGCCTGAGGGGTGCATACTCCACTGGGGAAAGACTTTTTGGATCTTATTTGCATTTGTACAAAGATGACAAAGCAGAAGAAGTAAGCCCCTGAATTATCTGCTGCATTATGGCACCAGCAGCTCGAGTCTGGTAAAGCAGTAAAATATTGTTGGTTCATGATCCTTTCTGTGCTTTATGAGATTGAAAATTTAATCAAGCTTCCTTAGGAAGCAGGAAATTAATAGCAGAAATTGTGCAAAACATTCACTGGGATCTGTGCATAATTTCGATGCAATGTTACAGAACAACTACATTGATGCTCTCTTTGAGAGATGGGTCATGAGAATGGCCAAATCTCTGACTAACCTCTAAGATTTGGGAATCCATAGGTCCAGAATGACTGGCAGGGAGAAGCTGAAAGAGGACTTTCTTTGGTTGTATATAAAACTTATAAGGAAATCAGCTTAGAAGATCTCTGGTGTGGGGATCATAACACACCAACCTGTGATCCATGTCCAATATTGCAAGTAATTTTTGTGATAAAAATATATTTTAGTAACTCATATGTGTTGGGGACACCCTAAGGCTTTAGTGAGACAATTTGATAATACTTTGCACTGATTTTTCTTAAAAATTCAGACCATCTCTCTAGAGAAATGATGGTTAAACGTTTTAGGCTCTTTAGGGGAATCAGTGCCAAAGCCTAGATACAACGTCAAATAGGAATCTTTTAAGGTAGCGTGTTTCATGTCTGATTCATCCCTATGCCTAATTAGGGAAAGAGCAGGGAAACTGGTCCAAATTTGTCTATGAAGAAAAGTCAGGATGCCTAATTGGATATAACAGTTTCTGGGGTTTTTTCCGCCTTTTTTGTAGAGCTGCATTTTTTGGAAACACCAGGATTTTCCTCATGTGATGAACATTGCCACTTCTCAGCATTTTTACCCACCTTTCACAGCATAGTATGACAGCAGTGATGACAGCAGCAGCAGCAGCAGCACAGGTGTCTCTCCTGAATGCAAGACTGTGTACCTGAGCAGCACCTCAGCACCTGCCAATTATTGAAGGAAGAATATTTCTATTTTGGGGTGAACATTAGAAAAGCAACTGTAACACCTTTAAATTCTGTGTGTCCACACCCAGTGAACCATCTTCCAAGCAGTAGCAGCTATAGATAGTAAATTCCTTTTCCCAGTGAGGCTTAGTAGCTCAAGCATGTGTTGTACTGGCATGGCCATATTCCTTCTGCTTCTTAGGCTAATGCAGCCTTTACTCTTCGGGGCCTCTCTGTGCTAAAAGACATTTTCAACTTCAGTCTCATGAAATTTTCACCTATCACTTGGGCTTACATGCTGAAAGCATTGAGAGCCTGGTCCTTTCTACCAGTAGAGGGAATGAGCTATTAGTGCTAGTGTTGCCTCAGGAACAAAAGGGGGGCACAAGAAAAAATGGGTTTCTTTTGGGCATGGATAAATTTAGTCTGGGAAGGAAGAGGATTTGCTTAGTGATTCTAACCATGAGCTTCTGAAACAGCCTTCCAGTGGCAGTAGAAGGACAAACTCCTCAGTTACTCTTGAAGGCAGTGTATGGAATGAACTGTGCAGTGGAATAGCTGGGGGCTGGACTCGATGATTTCAAGTCATCCTGCGCAAGTGTGTCGGGGAATGAGTGCTGACATCATCCCTCCCCTTTCCAAAGCTGCACTGGAATAGCTGCAATCTAGCTTTTTTAGAACCTACCACTTGGAAATGTTTGATCAGCTGTGGCAAGTGCTTGGGATGTAAACTCCATGTATTTATTTTGAAGGATATATAAATCAAAGTACATATCTAAGTAAGATTTCCCCTGCCACCCCATCTTACTTTCTTGACACTATTTTTACATTTTACCTCACAAGAGTGAAACAAGCTAGCAAGGAGCAGGCTGCTGTCACAGCCAGAGTTAGAAGTGCTTGCTTATTAGAAGAGCAGCCTTTTTTTTCCCTGCTGGTGGCATATGTTTTACTTGCTAAGTATATCTGTATCAGAACAGTTGACAAATGTGTTCTAGGTAGCCTCATGGACCAGCATGTTTCTGCTGCTGCTCTCTCTCTCATTAATAATTTGGACAATATGGTGAATAATTGGAGTTTTTAGTATGAGAATATTTCCATTGATGGCATAAACTCTCACTGCGGTGTCTTGTGTACAATTCCTTACATGCAGTTGCTTAAATGCTGCTGAGGAATCCTACTAAACAGCTTGTAAAATCCTTTGGCTATGAAGGCTTAGTTAATTATACAGGAGGACACAGTGAATTAATTCTGAAATTAGTCTGGCACATTTATTCAAAATAATTTTTCCTGCACCCAGAATTAAACAATTGATTTCAAGTTTCACCTGGATGCAATTTGAACTGCAACTACTAAACCCTCTGACCCATTTGCTATTAACAGCACAGCTGTGTTCCCTTTCCTTCCCTGCTGAACACTGGTAAGATACATTCTCTTATCATTTTACTTTCTTCACTTGACCTTAACATTAACATTTCACAGTGTTAAGGGGAGAGGGCTGGCAAGTGTATCCTAATTACTGTGTATATTCTACCCTGGAGTGCTGGAACATACAGTACTCACAAAAGAGTTCATTTGTGCAGTACCACTGGCGAGTGGAGTTATTAATGAAGATGTGCACATAGATCTCAATAAATGAGTGACAGTTCTGAGGGAAAAAGTGACTTTTTTTACTGTATTTTATTCTACAGTATTACTGTGTTTAAAATAGTGTTGTGCCCAATATTGTACATAGTTCCACTACTGTACATAGACAGGGAAAACTGTTTTTAGGGCTCTGTTGAACCATGAAGTAACAGGAGAAAGTTCTTCCTCTAAAGCATATGAGGTTGAAACAAAGATGGAAAAGTGAAGGGTAATGGAAACCCATTTCTGTTAGATCTACAGTTTGGGAAGTGATGTCTGCTTCTGAACAATCTAGAGTCAGTGCTCTGTTTCCTGAATCTGTCTTCTGTGTTTCTCACATTACTGTATCACTTAATGCTTCCCTGCCCCCTCAGTTACTGAAAAGTATTTAAAGAGGCTAAAACAAACAGAATAAAAGAAAAGTACTGATTTTTCTGACTAAATGCTGTGTTGCTGATGGGTTGTTAGGTAGTGGGATGTGTAGCAAGATATGGTCATACAATTACAAAAAATTCTAACAGCAATATTCTCTTTCACCCTACTTACTGAGGAGCTCTTTAAGAATAGCTGAACAAGGAGAATTGGTGAGTATTCAGATATGAATGATTAAAACCAGTTATGCTAATGCAATGCATTGTTCATTGCAATTACCAGGTTTCTTCTCAGTATAAATTATCCATACTTACACTGCATGTGATACAAAGTAAGGAAATATGGGTGGCATGAAGTTTCAGTACAGCTTTGTCTTCACTGTTAACCCCCTGTTGAGAAATAGAGAATGGCTACCACCCTCTTTTGCATGCAGATTACAGGTTGTGTGCATTAGTTAGGTGCCAGCTAATGAGGTTCTATTGTTAAAAGTCCCCCTTGTAATTACCACTTTTTAGGCTTGCAGCATGCTTGGTACCCCTCCTAGAGCTGTTAGATTTCTTCTGTTATTTACAGCATTGGCTAGGCTATTTGCTACTGCGAATAAAAAGGAAATTCTCTTAAGAGGGGTCTGTCATTTTGCCCTGTGTGTACAGCACAGAGCACAGCAGGACCCTAGCTGAGCCTGCTAGTGCTGCAGTAATGTGAGTAAATCAGAATCAGACCTGACTACTGCCCTTCTCTGGGGGCAGAGTTCAGCAATAGCTGCTTCTGCTGTGCTGTTTGGGCTGCCTGCACTCCATATCATTTATACCTTCCATTGGCCAGGGTCAGTCTGGAGCTGCCCAGCTGCAATCACCTGCTATTGCCAAAATGACAGACTATGCTAGTGCTTTACTCCTCTGTAACAATCATCTCTGTTGTAAATCTGATTTGTTCTTATGGCATCCTTGCAAAGAATTTTTGATAAATCAGTCACCCATGTTTTCATCTCCTGATTTTGTCTGCTTCATATTCCATCTGCAACAGAAATATTTCTCTTTATGTTAAAATGAAAACCAATTTTTCTCCGTGGGGAATATCCAGGAATATCCCACTTGCTTATTTGTTACAGGACTTGTTACATGGATTCTCGAAATAAATATTAGATAAGAAACTACTGTTGAAATCTAGCAATTATCTTTATTTTCTAGTAAGATACTGTCTTATTGTGCTCATTCAGAAAGATCAGTATTATTTATGCTTTCTAAGGAACAAGTTCTTTAAACCCATATTTTGCATAGAGATTTTCCCAGGATAAGTGATATGGTGACTTCTTTCAGGTGACATCAGAAAAGGCATTTGATTGTGTTGGAAGTTTGTTATCTTTATGGCTGGGTTAACAGAGTTTGGACCAACACCTTCCACCTGAGTATCACTATGAACAGTCAAGATTATAATCAGCAGTTTTGCATCTGAAACCTTTTTTATTGGAATTGTGACACTACGAAATTTCATCCTCTGTGCTCACTGCCCCCCACCCTGAAAAAGGAGGAAGAAATTGGAAAGCTCTGGGCAATCTCCTGAAGCTGTGATGTAAAGTCTATTTAACACCCTGATTGAAAGTATATGCACACCTTGCATGGTGGGCATTTGCTCCCCAGCCAGACTTGAAGCTCCAGCTGTCAGCTGTTTCCTGTGTGCTTCTCACTTAGATGTTTCAATTTCTTTCACTGGATACAGATGCTTCTGGTATTTTGTTTTCAGACATCTGCAGTGCAATATATCTGGGATTATTTCATAGTGTCTTTCAAAGTTGAAAGCAAGTTCAAAAAGAAAAAAAAGAGCAAACAAAAAAACAAAAAGCAGCTGTCATTTGTAGTAGGGCACTTCATCTTGAGCTGATTATGCTCTGTGAACTGCATATGATCATCCGAAGGTTTCTAGCAAGTTTATGAGGCACAGCTTGAGCTAGATGTCCATCAGGGCTTTGGAGAGTAAGCATGCATGCTTTTGATGGTTCTTCAGGTGATTATTTCTGCTGGAGGCTTGTACATGAGTTAAAAGAACTTCAGAAAATCTTTGCCCTAGACCACCTTTGTACAAAAAGGAAATAATTTTCTACCCTCAAAATCTGGCCAGCAAATTCAGGACCTAATAGTTTCAGAGAGCAGGTGTTTCCAGTGTTCATTGTTGCTAGACTTGTTTCTTGTGCGTGGTGAAAGTTTCTGGATTTTTTTTTAAATTGCATTGTCATTCTACTCTTTTTCTCTTTACTAGTAAAAATATTTTTTAAAATTGTATTTATTTTAGATTTGAATGCACTAACATAACTGATCCTTTGTTCTCTTTATATGTTTATGGGGAGAGACATGAGCTGCTGTTGTTTGAAATAGTCTAGTGATATCTAATGATGAGGAACAGCTGGGCTGGGTGGGCTGCATGGAAAATACCTGGAAATGTGAGATTTAATGAAGACTATTTTATGTTGGAAACTGGTATAGCTTTCTCATTAAACCTAGACTTTGACAGACCTAGACAGTGAAATCCTAAGGCACATTTTATATTGTTTTTACCCTTGGCAATGCCATGGATCTGTCTTTTCAAAGTGTTTGTCTGCTGCTACACACCTAGATTTTGAGTTTCCACAAGCAGCATCTCTTTAACCAGCATGAGAATTCAAATTTAATTGTTTAAAAAACAAATAACACTACTGTTATAAAGTAGTCTGCATGGTAATGATCTGTAAAACTGCTTATACTTTCTAAATTAACAATGATAATTAAGTCAGGCTGGAATGTAGAGAAAATTATGTGAAACAGAATACTACCCATCTTTCTGGAAATCCATGTGGTATGCAGACTCAGCTTAGAAGGTATAAACTGACAAATAAAAAGCAATATCCAGACCNAAAAAAAAAAAAAAAAAAAAAAGAGAAACATCTTTATTTCCTCAGCAGCAAGACTTGCACCAAAATAAAGCATATCTGTTCTTCAGTATTAGAAGTCTGCTGGGCACAACGTTTGCTAAGAAATCCATATCTAAACTTGTCTCTGAACTCAGGTTTTCTGACTCCTGAAGTCAGAGTATGAATACAAAACAGCAGATTCATCTTCTCATATCTCTTTGAAGTTATTTTTATCTTTGCAACTATTTTTCATGTTGGTGGTTCACCCCAGGCATGCTGGACTTGGAACTATGAGAGACACTATTCACTGCACAGAAATGCACCAGTCCTTGTGTTTGTGCTCCAGACTGCGTGCTGCAGAACACAGCACCGCAGAGGGGATTTACACCAGCTCAGAATCTGACCATGCACCTCGCTGCAGTCCCCCTCTTGGTTTGTTGTACACACATCCATTTTCTTTGCAATACCTGCGCACCTTTTTTCGGTAGCATTTGGTTCTCACCTCCAGCCCCCTTCATCGCAGGGGTTAGCTGCAGTCAGTAAGGAGGAGCGGGGCCCCGGGGGGATGCAAGGAGCAGAGCTGTTAGCTGGAGGCGTTGGGAGGGAGGAGAGGGGGAAGCCCGAAGCTCCTGGAGCAGGGGCTGCCCGTGCATCCCTCTGCAGTCGCTGGGGACTGCCGGCTCTGAAAGGCCCCAACTTGCAGAGCTGCCCGGGCTGCGAAGAGCGGCCTGCCCCCGCTCTCAGGAGAACAAGCTGCCCCTGAGCTCTTCAGTGATTCCGGAGCCTCTTCCGAACTTTGCTCAGGGCTGACGGATTTCAGAGCGATTTCACTCTGGGTGAAAGTTCTTTAAAACACAGCTGGTTCTCTAAACCCAGCTGGTTGCAGCTGTGCCCCCGTCAGGGGAGAGGTCTGTGCGCTACGCCGAGTTACTCGCTGCCGCTTCAGCGCGTTCGCCAGCGGGACCCCGGCGCGGAGCGGCTCTGCGCGCAGCGGGCGGCGGCACCGCGACCGGCAGGCAGCACCTCACCCTCGGCTGCG
>WBNO01021042.1:6114-28413 GCA_013400575.1 Peucedramus taeniatus | reverse complement strand
GGGGGTGCGGGTGCCTGAGGTGTCTGCGGCCCCTCGGTGGCTGTCCCCTGCGATAAACCCCGGCAACATCCATTTCCCCTCAACCATTCCTTCCTCCCTTCCCGCTCCTAGCTTTGTGTACGTGTCTGTGTCGGCGTGTGTAAACGCGGGGCTCAGTTAAGATTTCCTTGGCTTGCTTGCTTGCTTACACAAAAGAGAGGTACGTGCGGTGCCGGTGCTGCAGTGTCTTGGGTAGGGATGCTGTGCGTGGAAAGACGCCCGTGAGGGATGCGACACAAAAAGCTCCGGTGGGCTTTGTATGTGTCAACGGTGCGTGTGGACAGCGATCCGCTAATTTGTCTGCTTGGGGTCGGATTTTCGTATGTACTTTGTTGTTGATTTGCTCTTGGTTGCATATAGGTGACATGTGGAATGCTCTGAATGCAGTCTGCCTGGGCATCATGTTATTATTGTTGGTACATTGCCGTTACCTTGTAATATTGTTATGTTGTTACATCCCGTTGATTGACTGTCTTGAAATTTTAATGAAGAAAGATAGAGGATTTCATTTCAAAAGCTGCTACTGAAGAAAAGGGCTCTTGTCAAAGTTAAAAGAAGTAGAAATCAATTCCCTTTACATAATAGGAAGTTTAGCATTCAGTGCACATGGACTCTGAATTCAGTGTATGTTAGCAACATGGGGAGTATTCTTAGCTTTTTGTCGATTTTTTTTTTTTTTGTGAAACTATTTAGCTGTCCAAGAGGGAGTAGGGGGTAACTACATATCCATTAAGTTAGGGTTTTTTTCTTCCTGAAGGTTGAGAGTTATTAAAATATTTATAATCTACGACTGCATATGAAAATGTAGATTAATGCAATTAAATAAATAATGTTCTTTCTGAAACCATTTTATGCATGGAAAAATGAATCAAATCTAGCTCAGTGAGTAAGCTTTTTGTTTGCTTGAATGATTAGTAAAATGTTAGAAAACTGCAAGCAAATATGTAGCTTTTTCATGGAAATAAACACATTCTGCCATGGAATTTATGGCTGGCATATCTTTCTTCTCCAGGCCTGCACTGGAATGAAACAGCAAGCGGTATAGAGGAAGTACTGACAGATGAAGAGAGTACATTTCAACAGAGTAACAGCAGTAACAGTAAAAATAACAGCTATAGCAATGCAATCCAGAAAGAAATCACACTGCCTTCAAGACTAATCTATTACATCAACAGAGACTCTGAGACCCCCTACCATATCCTGGATACCAGGGCAAGGCACCAGCAGAAACATGACAAGGTAGGGTAAAAAGAGGCTCATCTGTAGAATTTTCAAAGCAGTGATATGTGATGTGAAACTGTGTTTGTTTTAATCTGTAGCTATTCAAGACTTAACGGTGGTCCCTACTACAATTTTTAGGAATTAAGAGAGTACATGTAATTAAACAAGAACGTAATTTCCCTTGTGTTAACTTAAAGATAATTATTTTGAATTTCAGAATGGTTCAGAAACTGAACTGTAGATAAAACAAATGAGAATCAGGTGAAGTTGACTTGACTAATCAGCATAGATTCTGGTGTCTTCACTTCTAGTACACCACCATTAACAAAACGTTTCTTCCAAAACAGCTCTAGGCTGCAGAAGTAGCTGCATAGGGAGCTTCTCTGGAATCCTAAACTTGCAGCACGAGTTACTTAGCTTTGAGTGTGCCATGCACTACCTAATAAATGCACCATTCATTTCCTGCCACTGTATGGCCAGTGAAGACCACTGTAAATGTTACAATTTTTTGAGAAACAGTACCTGCATTCTTAATTTTTAATGGCAAGATCTAATATTCCATTTTGTATGGGTGCAGCTGGTAAGTTGTTTGGGTTTTTTTTTTCCCTGAAATTTTATGGAATTGAACAAACTTTGGTTTTGTGGAATAACCTTGTAATAAAATAAATCTGTCTAAACTTTGTCACTTAGTACCCTTTAAATTTATGTCATCCTATTTTTATAAATCTTAATAAAAAATTAATTTCTTCCTTCAGGGTAAAAGGTAAAGTGAAGGTAAAGATAGTTTGAATATAAAAGAAGTAGGGAAGAGACAACAAAGCAAATCAGTGTGTATGATATTACTGAAGGACTTAGCTACAATGGAATTCCTACCTATTGAATAGCATTTCTCTTGAAATTTTAGACAGCAAATTTAATAAGTGTTTTATGTCCTTATGTTGATATTGATTATGTGCCATTTCAGATGTGGAATTGATAAGAAGGCACTGAAAAAAAAAAAGGTTGAGATACCTGTATAATTTTTGTTTTAATAGGAAGATAGGTTGCTTCCTAGCTTGTTGAACATGGATACTGGTGTGTGCCTTTGGATGCATCTCAATACACCAATATGTTATGGTTGGCATGGAAAAGCTTTTTGTTTGTTGGAAACTGGAGCTACTTAAGAGAACACTACATTCAGAACTAATATGCTTTCAAGTGACTCCACTCTTTTAAATACACTTAAAACACTAAGGTCTTGCTGTTCCCCTCTTGGGAAGAAAGGGATTTACAAGTGCTTGCAGACTTGCTTTTGGGAATAATGCTTCCTCCATGTTGCTGTATGTTGGGTTCTTTTGAAATCCATAGGGGACAATGTCCAGCAATCTACGTTTACCCAGCACTGCCCACGAGAACGTTGCTGTTCATTCCTATTCCCTACCTTGTATCTACATGCTGGAGTAAAGCTCTGCAGAAATCAGTGCTGACAGAATTGGTATTGATTTCCTTGGGCATGCTTGCTGCTGACTATTGTGTAAAGTTGATCTTCTTTCTACTCACTGTTTCCCTTTTAAGCACAGGGAATGCTAATGCTGCAGTTTTTCCCACAGAAGGGTTCCTCAGTCCTGGGCCTTCATGGAGAGTGACATTATGTTGACTTCATTCTTCTGGCATGAAATTTCTATTGTTTTATATTTATTGTTTATATTTAATTGAAAGAGTTGATTATGTTCATTATCTGGGTGGATTTTCGTATGTCTTGCTTCCAGATCATCGTACCTGACACCTTCACCCCCAACTTGGATCTTGTGCATTTCCTTGCATGAAGTAATTCTTTGTCCTTTCATCTACTTTACAACAGCTTCAATATTTGTTTCTGTATTATTTTCTTCTGTTTAACTTTTGCTATAATCTTCTCTGTAGAGCAATAACTGGGGCCTGGGGGAAGTCTGGAAGGTGTAAAAGGGAAACAATCCAAACAGCAACCCATAAACAAAACAATGCAATTGATTGTGAAAGATACACAGGGGTTGGTTTTGACTTAGTGGGGGAAATTCTTTTCAATACTGGTTTTTATCCTTCCAAAAATTAAAATAAATGCTATATGGTAATAAATCTTGCTTGTGAGATTTTGATGTATCTTACATTGGTAATAAAGAGAAGTAGCCAAAATACCTTTATAGTTAGGTAAAGAAAGACATCTGGAATTTTTTTTTTTTTCTGGTAAGGAAAGATAGTTAGGATTTTTTTTAATACCATGTGAAAAAAGTTAAGACAGCCTTATATATGTATAGAGTGGAAAATGTTGAGGAAAAAATGCTTTTATTGTTCTTTTACTGTTCTTAGGACTATACATTTTAACCTGTATTTTCTTGTCAACCTTAATATGCCATTTATAGGCATATGATATGGAAACAGTCCCTAACTATTGATAATATTCAGTAGACTCCTTTCTGTGGAACTTCTCTAGAGTGGTCAGAATAATATAATATGGCCAGTTTGTGGGATTAGGCCTGAATGCCTCCGAAATGCTGAGTCACTATAAGGAGAGGGTGAGACTAGAGGAAATGGTGTACATGTTGGAAGAAAGAGGTTGGAGAAATATAATTGTGTAAATTTATTTAAAATTTTTTTAAAAAATCATGTCCCAAAAGTAAGGTTCTGTGATGTTCTTAATGAAATGTTGGTAGAAATTAAACACTGGAGAGAAAACAGTGTAGCAGAGAATAAAAAAAACCATAAATAATAAGTTACTTTCTTAGCACTGATTCTCTCTATCCTCTTTTGGTGAAATGTCATCATACTGAGAAAGTGTGATCAAGACCCTCTCTCATGCCTTCTTCTGGAAAAAAGCTTTTTATCTCTGCTAAAAGAAAGAAATGTTCACCATAGTTTTGGCATAATGATCTATCTCCAAGGGGGCAGAGTTCTAGTATATACCTTATTTTTGCTTTGTGCTCTTAAAAAAGCAGATTTTAAATACTTGATGCTTGAAAACTCTTAATTCTGTGTACCTGTTTCCTCATAGTCAAATTAAGGCTAGCTGGTTTTGAGTTCTTCTGAAGTTATTTTTAGTGCAAAATGCTCAAAAATGAGCATCTATTTATAAAAACACACTGAAGAAGCTCACAGGAATCCTTAAAATTGATGAAGAGGTCTGAGTCACCTGTGTATTGTGTTTTTAAGCTTCTGCAGGTGGAGGTAGTATTTTGAAGGAACTGTTAATCTCTTTATTTAACCAGATGACTGCTTTGGTTCATTTTCACAGACTACATACACAAGATTTTTAGGAGCTAGCAGGAAGACTGCATGGGGGACAACTTGTCACAAAAGGCTAAGTCCTTACAGTGGCCAGCAGAAAAATCCTGCAATGCAAGGTGTTTGAAGATAACAGGATTGCAGGAGAAACACAGCCTAGGGCAACCTTAGCAAATTTTGAGTGGAAAATAACTGAAACTGGATTCATATGGAGGCTGACTGTATCTGCTGGAGAGTTTCTGAATCAGAAGTTTTCAGGAGCTGTAAAGAAGCCATCTCTTCATGCATAATTATAAGCTGTTAATGTAATTTTGGGAAGGAGAGAGGTGTTAGGAAAACTGTTTTGCAGATTCTAAAGAGGAAAAAATAAGGAAGAGTACTTTTGACTATGAAGATGTTCCCCCTTCCCCCAAAAAGTTTGATTTATGTTGAGCTGTTTTTCATGGGGTGGAACTCCAGGTGTTTCTGATCAGGTCAGCTGCTTGTCATTTACATAAAGAAAATACTCCTGCCAGGTGGATACAATAATTTTTGCAGTGTTGCCTTGCTTTAAAGGTTGAGATACAGTGCTGTCTCAGTCCTCTATGTAATTTTATATGTAGCATATGAAAGTTGAGCAGGAAATCATCCTTAAGATGAAGGAAAACATTAAATGGAACTATTTTCCATTTAAAAGGAAGCAGTATTGAAGAAAAAGCAGTGGTTTTTTTTTAAGACCAAAGATCACAATTGGCAAACTCTTAAGAGAAGGCATCAGGTGAATTCTTACTAAAATCCAGAAAAAATCCTATGCGCTGGTTAGTCTTCCCTTTACTTGCCTATTTTAGGCTGTGTTTTCATTTTTAATCCCCATGTAATGAAGACTGGTCAAAATAATGAATGAAGTCCGTGTGACTGACATGTATTAGATTGTTGAAGAATCTTTGTAGTATTTCAGCTGGCTTTGTCTTTTTTTCTTTTTCTGTGATCTTTCTGTGATGCAGCTTCAGTTTGCACTACTTGTAAATGGAAGATTGTGTGTACTTTTTAAAATTTTCTATTCTATACTGAATTTATATTAATGCAAAAGGCTTATCTTGACTCTGTGTCTTCAGTGGTTACTAACAGGATTGAAATTTGTCTTTCTGTCTTTTGTTTCTGGGAGTAGGAGATTTTCCTTATGCCAACTTCAACTAGATCTCGATCTTTGTTTCTTGGCTAAAATGCCAAGAATGTTCATGTTATTGAACATGGTCATGTTATTTCTACAACTTCTTAAATTCTGTTTTTTTTTTTTTTTTAATTATTTCTGGGTTTTCTCATGATCTTCACACAATAACCTGTAAAAGGTTTCATTTCCTAAGCGTTAGGTAGCACAACGCTTGTACTTGCTATGCCTTGTTCCAAAATAGAAATAAATTAAGTTTATAGGTTTTCTAGCATTTGTGGGAAGCTGGGTGCTGCAGGAAAGTGGCCCAAGATAGGGATGCACTAATTTATAGAGCCTTAGGAAAAAATCCTCGAGGGATATGGCTTTGGAGGCTAGTGTTACTACAGAAGGGTATCTAATTATTGCCATGTTGGGAGAGAATGGTGAGTTCTGGCCCCTGGGGTTTACATACACAACTGCAGAATTGCTTGCAGAGGTCTTTTTTCACATGCCCATAACCTTTCTTTCAAGGAACAGTCTTCAAGGCTTGGGGTTCAAGTGCATCAAAGTGACTCCTCTATTGTTAAAGTCCAGAGACAAATCATCAACAGGAGGTTTTCTGAAATGTTGTATGTTTTAAACATCAGTTTCCACATGCTGCTGGGACATTTATGTATTCTGTTTCGATATGAAATGCTTTATTTCCAGGGAATAGTGGAAGATTGTTTTAGTGCATGCACCATGCAGTAGAATGTAACCAAATTCTAGAAGAAGGAATGGTTTCTGTGTGGGGTCTGAGGACAGGCCAACAAGCTGAAAGCAGGATCATGAACTAATATGTAGTAAGTCACACTGACTTGTGACAAAACTTAGGCTATTATTAGAATGAAGGTCTAGAGCAAAAAAACTGTTTTGTTAATGTAAAATCCATCTAAATCTGACTTACATTTCTATTTCCATAATGAGAGTGTTGAAACCTCTTGCTCAGCTTCTAAACTGAGGTAGCTTTTGGCCATTATTTTAGTCAGGAGAACTATATGAAAAAATAGATTTCCAAAAGCAATGAGCTTGTCCTTTGAAGATTGTATCTGTATGAATATAGCAAAAGTCTCATTAGTCAGTTAAATAATGCTGTTACTTTTGTTTAAAGACTTGTGACAGAACTTAGTATTTTGAAGGGATATCACATTATTACATTGGGCATAGTTTTACTGTGAAGAAAGTAAAACCAATATAGTCGTTTATTTTTGGTGATGATGATTGCAAATTTCCTGAAAGTCTGAAAATGTGATTTATCAACAAGTGATGCCCAAATGTGATAATGAAAACAATGAAAGGATTCAAGTTGTGACATTGATCAGTAGAACTGAGATTCCTGTTACAGCCATTTTTATATTGAAACATACTGTAACCTAATGACTGATTTGAAAGAAACTGGAATTCTTTATACATATGGATTTTGGCTTGGAAAAAGCTCTGAGAGCTACTACTTTGCATAAACAGCTATAGCACTCTTAGAATGTCCCTAGTATGAAGAATCTCTTATTACAATGACTATACCAGTAATTTGAGCTTCCAGAACAGGGAAAAAAAAGACTTTTTTTTTTTTTTTCCTAAAGTTTGGGTATGAGGACAGGAAGGATTTGAAAGACTCAAACCTTTCTTCAACCCACATCTCTATACATCATCAGTAAGTCTTTGCTGAAGAAAAACTTTATATAATTTTGGAGCTTTGCCATTGGAATAGGCTAGAGCTGTCAAAGCAGGAACCTCTGCAGAGGTTTTTAGATTATAAGCAAACACAGACAAAGGAACTTGGTCTCCTCTTTATATAAATAAAGAATACTTTTGCAGGTGTGAGCATTTGCATGTGTGCAAGCTGTACAAGAGGATGATGTTTATTATTTTTCCTATGAAAAAAACCTATATTCTTCAAAATACGTGCTGATCTACATTGTATTCTTGTTTGAATTTATATTTCTATGCCAATGAGAAGAACACTGTATTTCAGATTATACTTCAGGTATTTGTATTACACAGTAGCTGATGCGAGAATACAGTGAAATCATAAGGTGGATAACAGAATTGCAGATACTTTTCTGAAATATTTCCTCACATCATTGTGTTACATGATGGTTGTAATGTTCAAAACACCTGGTGATAATTCACTGGTAGCTTTCTATGCTAACTTATTGCAGGAAAATAATGTTTCAGGATTTGATATTTAATCTCATTACCTTCAGCTGGTTTATAGCCTTTGGGAGTGGTTATCTATTGTTAAACTGGCTTAAGAGAATCTCTATTTGCTGTAGCAGCAGTGTATTCCATTCACCTGATTTCAAAACAGTGCTTTTGCTAAACTGCAGGGATTTAAAATCTTTTTGTAACCAATGGTTTCAGCTGAGTTTGGTGGAGAGCATGCCCTGCTGCAGGTCATCAAATTAGTGTCAGCTGCTTTGCAGCAATTGCTTTTGTGTACAGGCTGCATCTGCTAGTGAGTCACACAAATAAATAGCAAGTAGTGCTTTTATACACAGAAGTAGTTGTTTTCAGAAATAGCAATGTTGCTATATGTTATCCTACAAGAGGAAGGGTTTTATGATATTGCAGACCAAGAATAAAAATTACTTTTAATAATTTGAAATTGCAGAAAGATAAAGAATACATGGTTTGTGGCTTAGAAACTTGAAGGGTGATACACAGGTATCATTGACTGGGATTGATTGGACAATAGAAAAGCTGTCACAGATCAGAGCAGTCACTCATCTAGCTGGCACTAAAATCAGTATCTGATGCCTAGGGAGAGATTTCTCATGTTTCAGAATGATCTTAATGGAATAGTTCATGCTCTTGTAAATTTTGCAGAATTTACAGAAATTTACAGAATTTGTTAAATATTTAACATTGAAATCTTGTTTGTGGCATGTATATGAAGACATATCCTTTTAGGTAAATGTTACATGTGGAGGAGATTCAAAGCAGTAGCTTGTGTAACTCTTAAGTGGAATCTTTATGGCATAAAACTAATTGCAGCCCTTTTCCTGTAACAAATTTTTATGCTTTAAAAAAAAAGTTAATTAATACACGTGTGTTTTGAAAACATAATAAGGTTTTTGTCATGAACAGATGCTTAGAAAGCTCCTTGTAATACTTGTTCCTTGATTTCACTTGTTTAAAAAAAATGGACTTGGGGCTGAAAAGCCTCTCCTATTAAGCAGGTACTTAACCTGACATTGCCTTTTTTTTTTTTATGTATATGCTAGCAGAGTCTCTCTGATCATGCCACCTGTTTGTGTTTATACTTAAACCGTTTTGCTCTGCTGATTCAGAGCCCCTGTAAACTCAGATCTGCCAGGCCAGTGTTAGCAAATTGGTGAACTGGTGAGACAACAATATACATTTACCAAAAAACAAAACAGAGAGAAAGCTTAGTACTGGTTTGTTTCTATATGATTTTAGATATCAGCTAGGAATATTATTTTCTTTTAGATCTCATTTAGAGTAATTGTATTTTTTAATAAACAAAACCAGGCTTTAGCTAAGATTGTTTAATGGCATTAATGGTATTTAAAACATTCGTACATGACTTTTATTTTTAAAAAAAGAAGCTTGGCAACAAATCTCTGAGACCCTATTGAAAGGGAAATGATAATTCTGGCAGCAAAGAATGATAAAGTAATACAGGAAATGTCACAGCTGATTTTAGTGACAATAGCAACTTAAAAAAATTATATTGAAGAATTTTCTGAAAGATGATTAATAACTTTACTGAGAAAGAAGATGAAAATCGGTGCTGCTTTGTGTAGTGCAAGAATAGAAGAGAAACATAAAGAGCTTATCCTTTGTGGAGAAATTTCCAAAGGAGAACAGAACTGTGGGCCATAAGAGCTAACCTTCATACTATTTAAGTTATGCTGTAAACTAGCTAGAACTCGATATATTTTCTGTGACATACCTGAGGATTAATTGTGGTGTTTAATGAAAAATAGGGTTTTTTGTCTTTTGACTAACGGGCTTAGTCATAATATTCCTGCTTTGTGTAATTATTAATACTGTATCAAATTAGTGTATAAGTAAGCATGATTTTATTAGAACATTATCTGGAAAGATACTATGAAATTCAGATCTAATCTCTTCAACCCTGCTGGAACAGCTCTTCACAAAAAGAAATTCTTGGATCATCTCTTATCATCTCCCTATTTTTCTGGAAAACAGATAAGCATGTTTTGAATGTCTTTGTCTACAGTTATTACAGGATAGAGAAAAATAAAGAATAGAATTTATCTGACAAGAACTGAATATCCTGAAGTTAAACTAAACTCCCTATACAAGACAAATGAATGTTGATTTGTTGTATGTTGACCAGCATCAGTATTCTTTATGCTGGTTCAGCAACAGTGCCAAGTACAAAGCCATTAATTGTTAAGGGATTTCTTTGAAGGAGTTTTTCATAATGTGTAACAGGAGCTTTGCCATGATTTTCATATTTGAAAGTGTGTATTACAGATGCTTTAATTATTTCAGCCTTTTAAAGGGAATGATTGCAATAACTAAATAAAAAGAACAGTATACTACATTACTTATGCTTATGTTACGTAGCCATCTGGTTATGGCAAAATATAGACATTTTGTGTGAAACGTTTTTTCTCTTTTTTTTTCTTTTCTTTTTGTGAGGGATGAGTGTGTATTTGAAAGCATGCTTTTCAGGTGCCATTTGCTTCCCTCTAAAAAGGAAAATCCTTTTGGATTAGAATTTGGTACAAGGGCAAAAGTTTTCATATGCCCATGAGATTAATGAAAATAAGCATGTTTTCCATAACTTTGTTTTTCACTTTGTTGTATATAAAACTCAGTGAATATTTTGACAACTGTGTGTTTCTGTTTACAGGCTGTACATCTGGCCCAGGCAAGTTTCCAGATTGAGGCCTTTGGCTCTAAATTCATCCTTGACCTCACACTGAATAAGTAAGTGCATGATTTGAGGTTTCTTTCACTCCTGCTCTTATCTTATGGTACAAGGTCATGGCATGTAATATTCCAAGATCTGTTGAAAAAAGATGCTGTTCTCCAAGTTTATTAATACAAAATAACATATAACATTTTTTATGTAAGGTATCAGTAATGCTTGCTGACACCCATAGTGTAGATATCCTTAAAATTTTATTGTTCGTGGTAAAATAAATTGTGATAGATGGAGAAATTCTGGTACTGGTAATGTTTGGAAAGTATGGATTTTTTTGTGCTTTTTTAAAACTAATTGATGAATTATAATGAGATGTTTTAATTGCTTGAGTCAGTGTATAGAAATACTGTAAATACTTGTATGAATAGCTCATCTTTAATGATCTGGAAATCATGCTGTTATCACTACAGTCAGGAAGTTCCTAGTGAGATGGGACTCTTAATGGTGTGGCTGCACTGAAAGGTTCAGCTAGAGTCTGTTTGCCTGACAATTTTACATAATTGTTTGGTCTAGAAGAACTGACTTGTAATACAGGGCAGTGGTTGTTTAGTTGTGTATATCCCACATGCTTTTATATCACTGCTGAAGGTGTGGAACTATGATTTTCTAAAAATTGTAATGACCTTTTTTTGGCTGCTGAAAGTTTAAGAATAAGGTAGAAGTATAAAATTAATACTAAATACTGAACAGGTAAAATGTAATGCTCAAAAGTGCATTTGCCCCTTCTATTGCCTTTGAGACTGAACATGCTTAAAAAAAAGGAGAAACAAATTTACAGAAACAATTGCATACTGATTTTAAAAAGCATTCATCTGTCTTGAGACTCATATGAGGTCTTTTTTTTGGTCTTAAACTGTCATATAAGGGAAGTTTTGTGAGGGATAAAGATGCAAACTTATTAAAGCTAATAGCTTTTAAAAGCAGCAAATTACAGCTTTAGAAAATTTGCAGGACTTGTATTTGCCTCCTGGCTGCTAATTATCAGATATTTTGCTGTAAAGGTGAACTGGAAACATTTTCCTTCATCCATGCATAATTTTGTAGTTAGGTTGCTCTTGCATTTTCATCTTTCAAAATGTTATGTGAAGTCTTGAGTGTCTGGCAAAAGATGAATTAGTGTGAAGGCTGGGAATGTCACACAGGATTTAAGGACAAAGAAAGCTTGAAGATAACTGGATGTTCTCTAGGCTCTGGAAAAATTATAGTGTAATGCAAGACTGTGTTGGTTTTTGAGGGTTAGACCTGTGCATAGTAATTCCAGTGAATAATCATGATATATTTGTGAAGGGAACTAATATTTAATGCCCTCTAAGCTAGAGGGAATTCCTCCTCTTTGTCTGCTTTCCACTGTTCGTCTGCACTTCCAGTGAGTAGTGAGTGCGAGCACACGTTCCCAAGATGGCACTGTATGTAGGGTATGGCCGGTCACACAGACAGTGACAAAGAGAAGACATTGCCTTTACTGGCACTACATAAACATGCTGACAGCACTTAGGTGAATAAGAAGAAAACAGGCTCATAAAGTTCTTCCACAGCTGATGAGAATTGAAAGTTTGCTGGTGAAAGGTATGCCAGCCCTCTCCTGATTCATGGGCAGGCCAGCATTCACTGATGCGAATCTTAACACAGGCTGTAAGTTTGTTCAATATTCATACCTAGGCTTGAGGTCTCTTATGTGGTCACTGTCTTAGGCCTTAGTCTTTCCAGATACAGATCTCCCTATAGCTGTTGGCTTGACTTTCAAGTTTACTTGCAGATCACACCTATGCAGAATAGAGAGCAAGGTCACAAAAGGAGTATTACAAGTAAGACTTAACATAGGACAGACAGCAGTGATTAGGTGCAGGGCTGTGCCAAACAAGCCGACTGTCTTGCAGTTTACACTAGTGACTCCTTTTTAGGCCACCTCCTCTCCATTTTCTGACACTCTGTGTCCTGTGTCACCTTTTCTACCCTTGGCACATTCCCTGAATGTTCCATAAAAATGATTGCACATATCCACAAGTCTGGGCGGACATTCTGAGATAAATTTGTTCCTTCCCAGGAGACAAATTATGTTGTTTACCACTTCTTATCTGTTCTCAAGTTTTGGCTGAACCTCTTTGAGACCATGGCTGAGTGGCTTCTTCCATGGCCTGTCGGCCTAACTGAGTGGCCAGTTCAGTGGCCTAACAGAGACAGTAGTGAAGACCAAAATTCTTATCTCCTATTCATTAGGATTTGGGTTTCATTGCATTTCCTGAGTCTCATGGTGAATGGCTATTATCCAAGTAAAATCACAATCCCATTGACATTCTCCATATCCTGGCAATGTTACCCCTTGTCCAGTCCTGCTATTTGTCCTTGCTTATTTTTAACAACAAATGGTTCATAAGTAAATGTACAGGTTTTTTCTAATTGTGGCTGCTTTCTCAGCAATCAAGAAATGCAGTGCCTATCACTTCAAAAAGAGAGGGAAACAAACTTGCTGTGCACCTTAGCTGAAGAAGTTCTGCTCTTGTGAAATCAGGAATGTTCTTACTGCCTATATATAAGGCACAGGATGTTCGGATGCCTTACTGTTATCCCTACTTCTTGCCTCTTTATACATTAGGTTTTATCCTAGCTTCTTTAGTGGTACTTGACTCATTAACGTTTGACTCTTTATCTGGTTCTGCTCCAGAAAATTACTTCAAAAAACCTGTGCTAGTTTTTGACTGGACGTAATACTCTAAAACTGTAAGTCATAAAACTTGTAACATAAATTGTAAATACCTGTAGACAATGATTTGAAAAAGCCCATTCTTATGTTTCAGTTATGTTTATGTGTTCAGCAAAAAGCAGCCATTTTGCTACTATAGGGTTTTAGTTGGCATACTTGTACTGCAAATGTCTAGTCAGAAGCAGAGGCAGAACAATTGGGAATACTATTGTATATGATGAATATATATTTGTATCAGTTGCTCTAAGGTGAATTAATGCCACCGACACTGTATGTGTTCTGTGCATTTTGGCTTTGTTCCTGTGGTTTTTTTGAACGTTCTACAAGTAATTAAAGCTAAAATCAAGGATGGTTGTTACATACAAACAGGTTCTAGTTTTTAGTTTTCTTTACCACGGTTGGAAACTATATGATTGCCTACCTTCTATGTTGCAGATGCTCTTTTTTCACAGTAAATACTATAACTTGACAATTAAGTGAAGAAACTGGATATTCAATTTCATTAATAACTGTCGAGATTTTGTAAGAAGAGGAGGTGGCAGTCTGAAAGTTTATGGAGCATGTTACTAGAAAATTTTACTTTGTTTTCTATCTTGACATGATGCAATGGCACAAACAGCTTGAAAGAAATGTGAGCCCCTCAAGCCCTTGAATCCCTTGTGCAGAGACAATTAATAAGTAAGATTTCTATGGAGCTTGAATGGGTAACCAACTTGGCAGTTTCTCATGGTCTAAAACAGATGAAATATAATTTGTTATCCTAAGGGTGATTTTTGATAGCTTTTTCTGACCAGAAGACTCAGGGAAAAAGAACTCAGTTTTTGAACTCCTTAGCAAGGTGGGTTACTCTGAAATTTTAGACATCTTGCCCCTTACTACACTCAAGTGCTTGACCACTTGCAGGCTCTCAGTGTGATGCCAGTTATGATGATGCATAATAATTGCAGATATTTTGATTGTGGAAATAACTTGATACAAAAAGTAATAGTTTTATAATCTATAATGGATTAAATAGTGGATTTAGTTAATACTCTTAGTACGAAAAGTTAGTACTCTTAGCTAATACTCTTAGTATGAAAATGGAAGCTTGTAGTGGGGTAACAGTCCCATTTGAAAAGTTAGACTTACAATTCAGCTAAGATTGTTTGCCTAATTTCAATAAATTTCCTATGCAGTGAGTAACATGTAGCAGTGTCATAAAACACAATTTATATAAAAAGCTTTAAAAAGTGTTCACTTATTTTAGTAAGTTCACTTTTGTTCTCAAATGGCGGTACTGTAACATTGTATTTGGGTAATCAATGACCCTAGTATATCTGACCATTTCCTTATTTTATATTGATGCATTATTTCCACAAACAAATGTTTGCAAGGTGCTAGAAAATTAGTTTTTAATGATCTCATTCCCAGCAACGTGTAAAAGGCTTTTAACTTGCTGTTCTTCTGCTGAAAGAGAAGAGTTTTTGCAGTAACTCTTAATGTCCTATTTAAGGGTAGCAGGATTTATGTTCTGGTGTTGTACTAAAACACATTAAAGAGCAGTGGTACCAAAAGCAGTGAATTAAAAATGTCTACTTGCTGCTTTTTTAGTGAGGAGGGAAGTTGGCTGTATTTTCTGGCAGTTTGCAGCCATGGTCTAGGTCCAGCCTCTAATTAAAGAGGTCTCCACCAGCACAGGGGGCTGAGGCTATACTGGAACTTTCACCCACTGGGACTGTGGTGGCTGAGACATATACAAGAATAGGATATTAGTTAATTGAGATGGACAGAAACAGAGGGAAAACCCAAAGAAAAAATTTCTCTCCCTTCCTATGGATAACTTGCCTCAAAATTTAGGATTCTTGGGGAAGGGGAGAAAAAAAAAACCACCAAAAATCAGTCCATATATTTTGGGTTTTCCTTTTTTTCTCTGTAGAAGTCCATCTTTCCAGGAAACTCTGTTTCCAGGAAAATGGATTTCTTTTCCATGAAGATATCATAGAAAAAATATTTGGCATCTTTGACATTAACTGAAAAAACCCAACCCCACTGCATTTGACCATAACATGACTAACAATTCGAGATATTATGGTAGGAGTGCAGCCAACATAACAGCAAATTTTATCTAATTGTTTAAACCTTATAATTGGTGTTTATTCTTTGTGGTATATGTTTCTGTAGGACTGAATTAACTGGAGAATGGTCCCAGAGGAGGTTGCAATGTTAGCCTAATTTACAAAACAGTAGGGCAGTAACTGAATTATTTGAGAAACTACTTGATTCTTGGGGTTTTTTTCATAATTCTTTTTTAAATGAAATGGGAAAGCTAGTCACGGTTTTGCAGGAGGAAACTTAAGTATTTATGACATTTATTAAAGAAACACTTAACATTTAGGATATTAAATGGATCCTATAAGATACATAAGCTAAATTAAATGCAGTAATAATACTGTGAAAAGTTAAACTCTAGATGGCTTTGAAAAATTTGTTACACATGAAATGCAAGGAAGTCAGTGTTAGGATTTTACAGCAATGTGTGCGCCCTCCTGTAAGTGCCATCTTGCATTTTTCAGCTGTAGATAACAGAGCTTTCCTCCCAGAGCTGGAGGCAACCTATTAAAAATTATCATTGTCTCAGTGGGCATTTCATGTGCCAAGTCTTGGAAGCAGGTGTGAAAACCTCTTGCCACCTTCTCAATAAAGAGGTCCTTCATTATATCTAAATCTATCATTTTTCAGTTTAAAGCCATTCCCCCTTGTCCTATCGCCCCATGTCCTTGTATAAGGTACTACTTGTCAAACCACTTGCTTGGGGAGTGAAAACTTTGTTCTGTGTGCTTCTGATCCCAGATTTAATTAAGTGTGGATCTCTCATCCATCTGAACAGTTTTTTGAATCTGTCAGCTGAGATGCAACCATTGGTTTGGTGGGTTGTTAGGGTCAGCAAGCTATGGGAAAACAAATACACACCTGTAGCGATTTGAGAATGCTGTAAAATTCCATGTGGCAGGAAGAGGGTATTGCCTTCTCCCTGACATGTATTAATTTCTAGTATCAAATGCAGGAGGAAGTTTGAAAGAAGGTGCTTCTCACAAAAATAATTAAAAAATAAATGTTGTTAGAGGATGCTTTACATATTAAACTGTTTACAGGAACTAAAGAATTGGAAGAACAGAAAAGAAATGTACTGAGAGCCATTGTAAACAATTATACTAACTCTGGTTTATGAAATCCTGGTGTGCACAGATCACTGTTGGGTGCTGAGAAACTCCCTGAAAGATTGCAACATGTGTAGCCATGTTTGCTGTCAGACAACATACTAAGTAGCTGTCTGACTCAATGTATCCTTTCTTAGCTTATGTTCTTATTCCCACATGCATCCCCTGTGCCCTGGCAATGATGAAGAACTGCTATCTTTCTACTTTAGTAGGTGTTTCAGTTGA
The DNA here is from genome assembly GCA_013400575.1 of Peucedramus taeniatus. Lineage (NCBI taxonomy): Eukaryota > Metazoa > Chordata > Aves > Passeriformes > Fringillidae > Peucedramus > Peucedramus taeniatus. The sequence goes on along the minus strand of WBNO01021042.1, from coordinate 11,701 downwards.
TTTCTGGTATGGTCCAGGTTTGTCAATAGTGAGAGCCTTATGTTGAAGTGAATTCCTGGCTTCTTGGGTTGCTTTGTAGGCAGGCTGAAATCTTTGTGTTTGGGGCTGATATGAAGCCTGTGTATGCCTGGCATACGACTGAGTCCATCAAACAAGCCCCTAGGAGCCTCTATAACCGAATTTAACTTGATTCAGTGACAGAGCTGAAGTTGCACGTTATAGTTCAACATGGAAGCATGGATTAAGGGAACCAAAATAAACTTTGAATTTGCTGAAATGTACCTCTGATTCTGCTGTAATTGTTAATATAATTTGAAGGTTAAGTCAGCTCTCTGTATATATAACTAAGCTTATTCAACTCTTTTTTTGGTATTAGAAATAAAATAATAATGGAAAAAACTCCACATCTGGTTGGATTTTTTGTTTCATGGAAAGAGTTGTTTTGAATAGGAGTGTTACCATTAGACACAAAGTATCAGAACATCTGGCATATTCAGTGTAGTGCTTAAGAGGAGAAGAAACAAGTTTCTCTTGTAGCTACAAAACCTTTCTTTAAATGAGAGAAGCTTTAGCAAATATGGTTACCATTGGATGAGACTATTCTGGCAAAGACAAGTAGCAGCCCTCAATCTTACACTACAGGATAATAAAATTTTTACTGGTAAGTTTTACAAGCTGGTGAGGAAAGAAAAGGAATCAATTGAAAGGCAGTATTGAGTAAATTTGAACAGTTGTTCAAATGAAATTTTTGTTTTGTCCATTGTTCTTCTAGGGAACTTCTGTTGTAACAAATTGCACTGCAGTATTTTCCATGGCATAGAACTCATGTTCTGTAGTATTGTCTAGCTGTCTATTGTGTCTTCATGTCCTTATGCATAGCACTTTTAAAAGTGATATCATCTTCAGCATGATGGTAAACAAAAATATGGTGGAAACTGACCAACATACTGTTAATATTCTGAAGAACTCCTCAAACTGCTGCCTTCAAAATGCTTGCTGAAGTAGCCAATAAAACACAGCAATTTCCATTCTCAGAAGGAGAGCTTCAGGACATAGCTAGAGAAAGGTTCATGAATTTCCTGAACTCCCTTGAACTAACTCAGGGTTTCATGCCCTGAGAGAGGCAGACTAATCCAGAAGAAAATATGCAGTGTTTTCTGCACCATTCTAGATGAGTATTCTGCACCATTCTAGATGGGTATTCTAAACCATTCTATTACATGCCTTCCTGTCAGTCTTTTTTGGAGACCCATTACCCATTTGAGGATCACCTAGGTAATTTTAGTTTGTAAATTTTTGGTTAGGTCATCCTTTTTTTCCACCTCAGAGACAAATGAAGCAAAACCAAGCAACAATAGCAAGACCTAATAGCAAGAAGTGATTTTTAAATAAGTGTACTGTTTACGGTTACAGAATCATTATGCTATTAATAGCAGGAATGAGGACTTCCTTTGATTCCATAGTTATAAAAAAGTTAACCTATACATTTGCATCATCAGTTTTTTCTGCTAATTACTTGCAAACACAATTGCTTGATTCGCAGTATCATGTTCTGATTTTTTAAGCTCCTTCAAGATAAGAAAAAGTAGTAAAGCCTTGTTCTGTTTTAAAAAATAATGAATGTTAGCAGTTTATTTATTCCTTGGAGACACTCTTGTCAGGGCTGCTTCAAAGACAACAACCACATAAAGACTAATGTAAATGCATGCTAGAAATTTAATAAATTTGCCTAAAAACAGTGAGTTCAACAAAGCTTGTGAATATGATAGAAACTGTTAATATTAACAAGGCTGTAGATGGGCATTGCATTAGATAATGGTGCCTTGCTTGTCTTAGAACAATACTTCAGCAAGGTCTCTTTGTTTTTCCCATCTTTATGTGCTACTAAACTATGTCTGTCAAATGGACAAAACCATCTGATGGGTGTTCTGTTAAATAATTCAACTAAACTAGGTTGCTCAGACACTGGTACTGAGCTTGAAACATTTCAGAATAGTTAATAAAGTATTGCCTGGTAATAGGTTAGTATAAAGATAATTTAAGTGTGCAAGAAAGGTAATTCTTGCTGTAATCTGATTTTCTGCAGGCTGTCTACTAGGTTGCTGAAAGGTGATTTGATTGCTTGTATATGATATCTTTTGGTAATTTCATAGCCTTTTCCTACCCAAATCAATTCTGTTCATCAGGATAGTTAGATGCCAGCTGAGGTAAGCCACTTTTACTCTGCAGCTCTCCTGCTAATGAAAACATCAGCAGTGAAGTACATGCCAGGGAAGTGGATGTGAGTTCTTCAGAAAGCATCTGCTGCTTGCTTTAACAGCTGGTCTATGCCTTCAAAGGCAGCAGCTACAGGGAATGGCATGTCCCTTTGCTGCTTATTTTGCATTTCTCAGTGTAACTCAGATAGAAGAGCCAGAGAGCAAGACAGCTCAATAAGAACAATTATCTGAGATAAACAAGGCAGGGTAGAAGGAGCTGTAGAAAAGGACACAACAGACAGATTATTTTGTCATGAGTTCATTCAATATGTTGCAACTTTGTGTTAATTGTAAAGGATCATACTAATGTGTCACTACCTAAACAGACTTTTGTCTGATGTGATCATGACTGACACTCACTTCAGTTAAAGCTTACACTGTTTCTGGTGCTTGTCATATTGGAAATCATATTTACTGTGCTGAATGCATTTCTGCCCTAAGCAAGATGTGAATGGCTCAAAATGGATCGAAGGTGACAAAACACAGTCCAGTGTAGATCAGATGCAAATGTATTTCATATAACTCAGGTTTGCCTTTCAGAGGTAAATTTAGGCATTCTGTAAGTGATAATGAAGGACAAAGAGTTATTTTGTGCTGTGGAGACCCCTACTTTATGCATGAGTTCTGTGCCTCATTCCTCAGGCAATTGCTCTTCTACATGAGCTCTTAATCAGTGTATTCTAGGCCTTTCTTTTTGATGCCACTTACATAAAGAACCCCATCACACCTCCTGGTGAAATTACAGTTCTCTCCTGTGTATGTCTTTTGTTTAGGAAAAAATGTTTGAAAGTTATTTTGGTTAAGCATTCTTTTTTTTTTTTTCTTTAATACTTTCTAATGTCTTTTGCCAGATTTGTCAGCATTAACAACAGTTTCATTGCAGAAATTTGCAGTAGCAGTTCTATGTATATTTTTACATCTGTTGTTATTCCTGGAGTTTTAGCAAAATGTAGAACAAATTTCCTTACCCTTCCTGTCTTTCTCAATGATTGCAAGCAAGGTGTTCTTTTGGATGTTTTGCTAGTGTAGGCAGATACTTGAAATGAGAAAAAGTGATACAAGGTGCCTGACAAAAATCAGGTACTTGCCAAGGTAGAGGCATACAGTTAAAGGAGCAGCTGACTGGTTTTCTTATAATGGAATGTTCAAGATTCTTGCTGTCCTGAGGGAAATGTTAAGAGAAAAATGCCCTTGCATGACCTTGGTGGCTATGTGTGGCAAGCTTAAAAACATAATAATGACCAGAAACTATTGATAAACGCTCCAGTTCAGCCTTGTATGAGAAAAATTTTTGTGAAACTCGAAAGTCTTATAAATGATTTTCTACTTCTAGGTGGTGGATACTGTGTTACATTTGCCAAAAAGGTGCTTCACAAATTAAAGTTGCATTTTGTTTATAGCATGGCATTTGAGAAGTATATCACAAACAGCAGGCCTTAATTTTCTTTGGAGGGAATTCATTCAGCATGGAGAATTTCACTGGTGTACCTTGTGTCTTGCAGATCCCAAAGGTCCATCTTGGAGCCGGCTGGCACTGTCTCTGTTGGACATGGGGGAAGCTCTTAGCAGAGCTCAGAGAGGCACTCCCATAGCTCCCCCACTACCAAAACCTTTCCACACAGACCCCATACATGTTGGAAAGTCAGTGATGAAAAAAGTGTAGAATCTACTGGGAAACTGTCTGCATCCTTGCGTTGTACTTGTAATACTTGTGTATATACATATAGGAATTTTCCATCATAAGTATTCCATGTTAGATATCCTATCATGTGGGATGCTGTATGTGGACAAAACCCAGTGGGGAATTCCTTGGCAGTTGGAAGTAATGAGAAGCTAAAGAATGGAAAAGGTTGGCCTTGATGAGGAAACAAACTGGGTTAAACAGAAGCTCAACCAAAATCCAAGAAAAGAATACTAAACTCTGGAAAGATTCTTCAAAGGGTAGACTAAAGTTTTGAACAACTCTTATGTCACACAAAATAGGATAAATCTGAGAGAAATGCTGTAATTAAGCTATATTTAGTTGTGAGTCAGTACACACAGTGAGAAGTCACTGCAAGTCTTACGAGATGCAAAAAGCACTAGATAGCATAGAAAGAAGTTCTGAGATCAGTCATATAAGGTTATTAAATGAGGGCAAAAAAGAAGGTGTGAAACTGTGAGCTTGATTTGGCAACAGGTACATAAGTGCTGATCCAGGAATTAGTTTGAGGAAACTAAATGGTCTTTGTGAATTGAAGCAGAAGTGTCTGTAAAAGTTGGAATCTGGTCAGGGCCCTATCATGTTGAGCACAGTTCCTGTGTTTAATCATTCTCAGTAATTTTTTTAATACTTGTATTGTAATTACAGTTTTACATTTTCTTACTTATGTCAGCTATCTGTAGCCTTGTCTGTACCATCCCCTGCTGGGAGCAGTAGTCTTTATGCTTCATAACAAGTATGAAAAATGCAAAGAATAAAAGGACGCTATCAACACTCTGTTTTGTGCGTGTTTGCCTTTTTAGAAGCTTCAATCTTGCCACATTGAAGAAATAAATATTTGCATTGTTGTCAAGTACTTACACTATTTATACAGCATTTGTATTTTCTGCAGAAAGTTTATAGCTTAGTATGACACAAAGTTAAAATTATTTCCTGCAACTGAATTTATTTTTAAATCTACACTTAAAAAAAATCTTTTAATAATGCCTTCACAGTGATGTCTAAGGCAAATTATTAGACTTCAGTAATTATTCAGGGCTATTACCATTGGTTTTGCAGGCCCGGAGTGTGCTGTGTCAGTTTCATGAGAAAGAACTTCTAAGAGAACCACTGGTAACTGATTTCTGCAGGAGGCTCTCTAATGAGTGTAATGCCTGATAAATATGGCATGAAGAATTGATTAGAGGAGCCAGGAGTCCCAGAGTTAAAGTGTTATCGGGATTGCTAATAGCCTAATCTGAATTTGAGATTCCCATTATCATAGGTTGTTTTTAGTCCTGAATTCCCATCAGAGCTATTTTGCCATACCAGACTTCCATAATAGTGTTTTTTATTTGTAGCAGTGATATTTTTGTTTTGATATATGTACCAGTATCAGACCTTTTAATGATTTTTAAATTTTTTTTTTTTAGTTGTAAATGTACATTAGAGGCTTCAAAAATGCTAAGAATTCTGGATCACAATAAGTAAAATGCTTATCTTGCATATTTGCTGGGGCCAGTTAACAACTTTAATTGCTTTGCTCTCCCTGGGCATTATGCTGCAACTGTGATTGTAACTGGGTGAGATGTGAATGGGGCTCTGAGGTTATTGCAGGATGTGTACAGGCTGGCTAAGCTTAGTTAAA
>WBNO01021040.1:0-114183 GCA_013400575.1 Peucedramus taeniatus | reverse complement strand
GGGAATTGTTATATGTATATATGCATATTAAGAGTTTCTACAATAGTATCACTATGAAAATTGCTAGATCCATAGAACAAGGGGGCTTTTTCTGCTAATAGAGTAGATATATTCACCAAGCTAGGAACAATGGAAAAGGCTGAAATTTCTCTACTGCTCTGACTATAAAAGTAGAGTATTAAGAATATTGGCCAGAGTTAGCAAGAGCTGCTAATATTAGCCATTTTAGGGATGGTGTTTGGGAGTCATTCTTAAAGGGGGAAAAAAAAGAAGATGGAGTCTCTTGGGAAGAAGTTATGAGTCATGACTGAGTCCACAGAAACAAAGATGAGACTGGCATAATCTTCACAAAGCTGGAAAAGGAATACAATAAGAAACAGGCAAGGTAAGGAGCAAAAACCTAGTCAGGACAAATTGTACTAAGCTGGATGAACATCATGGTTAAGCAGACAAAAATGACAGATTCGTTAACATCTTTCAGCCCCCAGACTGTTTTAGGCAGATAAAATTTTCCTTTCTCTGTGTCTTGTCTTGTTTTGTTTTTGTTGAAACTGGGTATTTTTTATGCCATTAAATAAAGCTTCATGTTGTTTTAAGACTCCCTGAAAACTATAGTTTCTTCTTGTCTATCATTCTTGGAAGACTTGAACCATGACCTTAAGACAAAGAACGTATGGAGTAATGTGAGTAATCTCTTAGTCAGTTACTTGTCCTCAAACAAGACAAACTCCCAAACATTTAGGATGTTTCCTAAACAGTTGGGATTTAGATTTCTGCTACTGTGAAGCAGCAGCAGAGGAAAAAAGCCAGAGCCAAAGGAGGAAAGCATGTCAGTGTATACCAAAATCCTTGGAAGCTGACTGCATGCAAGCCCTGTGGGCTCAGGAGCCCAACAAAAGCCTGAGCAAGAAGAGTGTGATCACATTTATGGAACAATTTGAGAGCAGAGCTTTGTTTAAAGCCTTATAAGCAGTAAGTTGTGAGGCACCTCATCCAAATATCTATTGTTTGCTAAAACATACAGGGAATTCCAGTTGATTTCTCAGGCCAAGAAGGAAAAAAAGATGTACATTTCAGCATAATTAAAACCAAACTATGCTCGCACTATAGAAAAACAAAATTATTCCCTTACCAGACCAGCAGCATGTAAACAAGAGAATTTAATAAAATAGAAGCACTATTTGAAAAGTTCCAGAATTTCCTCAAATAAAGCTTAGGATTATTTTCCTTTTAAGAGTGACTTCACAGTTACCTGACATTTTACTATCCAATTTTTGACACTTCAGTCAGCAATCTAATGATATCTGTGGACAAAATATAATTCTATATCAGGTGTGGTTAGCACAGAACACCTTATGTCCCTTCTCAGTATGGTAAAATTGCCTTGCCTTTCGTGTACACCTTAATGTGCTTAGACACATTGGTAACACACGTTATTATGGGTAAATGTAGTTATATAATGGGTGACTGGGACTCTACCCAGCTGCAGAGAAATAAAATGCTAAGATTTTACTTATAGTTTTCATGTTATGAAACTTTACTTATCTAGACCAACCTATAATCCACAGCATTCCAAATGCTGTGTTCTTATGAGAAAGTGTTCTAATACTTTGTCAGGAACACTGTACTTATAAATTTTATTTTTTTTTAATTTTTTTTTTTCAAAACAATTTCATTAAAGTGGGTGGCTAGAATCCTCAGTAAAACTTAATTGTAATCAGACAGGAAACTGGGAGCTGTCACCCATGCTGTCACCAAGGCTAACAGATGTTACTTCTTAGCCAAATCACAGGAACTTCAGAGCAATTATTCTGCTGTTAGGAGAATTTAACTCTTGCAAGCCACAGGAACAAGGACTGGGGAAGAAGGGTTCTTTGCAAATCCATGGTAGAATGAAGACTGCAAAGGAGGAATGTTAAGCAAACATTCTTCCCGGGAAAGGACCTGAAGTTATTAAGAAGTGTGATATGTTCATACCAGTTAAAATATTCAACAAACAGGAATCTGGAATGTTTTGCTGATGAAACATTTAAGGAAAGGGGAAAAAAACCACCAACAAAAACTAAAAGCATTCAGCAACATGAGAATTAATTATAAGGCAGGAAGAAACCTAAAATCACTGAAATCAGACCCAAATGTGTAGTCCATAAACCAAACATTTTCTGCCCTGAAGATTCATTTTATGCCCTTTCTGATCATTCAGAGATGATTAAAGAAATCCACATGTGTTCTACATTCAAGTAATTTATATATATAATTTTAAGAAAGGGAAGGAAGAATTAAACTGGAGAATTAAAATTGTTCTTTTTAAAGCCTTTTAGCTTTTGAACCCATGTGCTGTTTTATCTGGGATAACTGAATGTTTATGCTGCAGGAGCCACTTTATTCCTTTCCCTATGAACTCAAAAGTCATTAACCAGTTAATGTTAATGTTAATGTAACTGGTTTAATTAACCAGTTAATTAAAATTAACTTTTTTAAAAGTCCTCCTCTGAACCTGCATAGTCCTAATGCTGTACCAGAAATAGAGCTAAGCCATCTTCAAGTGAGATATTGAAGACAGTCCAGGTAATACAATAACTTAATTAGCTCTATGCTGCCTTAGCACTGATATGTCACACTCCAGCCTATGGTGAGCAGGGGCCTTGTTTTTATGCACTCTTGGAAGGCATCTGAGTAAACAGCCTGAATTATGCTACTTCAAGTTAGTCCTTTTATAATTCTATATTAGCCTATAAAAGTGAGATTGGTAGAGCAGTATGCTCAGTTGATCTGATCATGTTAATTTATCCAAGCATAAAACCAGAAATTAAATGAAAATATCTGTCTCAAATTCATAGTCTTACCTTGACAAGGCTGAGGTCTCTCTTGCTTCTTTCATCTAAGATGGATCTTACATCATCTTTACATCCAGAGTAACTTCTCTGTTCACGTTAAGGAGTGGAGATAATGCAACACTTCAGATACGACTATTAAACAGGATTTTTGAATTGCATGAGAATTGTTCAAATGGGAAAACTTTGCAAAAATGTTTTCATCCTCTGTGCAAGCAAGAATATAGCATCTGCATGTCTCCTATATAACTCAGGCAACAATATCCTGGCAACCACATTTCAATGGAACAAATCCAGGTAATTAAAATTACTAGATCTAGCATCCATCTCTTTTTATCCTCCCACTTGATAGGCCAGACTTACTCATATGGGAAGTGATGGTCAAAAATCTGCTAGATGTAGCAAAGTGAGATGTTGTCTGTCTCTAAGCTACAGAGTCTTTAATTTTGTTTGCCATTGCCCATTTAGCTTCTCTTTCACAGCACTATCTTCCTGAGGACTTCAAAAATGAATTCTACTGTTTTGCATGCTATACTTTGCAGACATCTGCATAGTTGGGTGGATTTCATTAATACTTCACTAATAACCCTGTCAAGCTTTATAATTTCTGTATGAAGGCTAAAAGGATTAAATTCACTGCACCAATAAAACCACTCAATGCATTACCATCCTCATGATGTCCACTCACTCGTTTTAATACTCCTAATACCATGAGTCAAAACTTTGGCTCCATTCTTCTGTAACTGCACAGCCTAATCCCCCTGCAGAAGCCAAATTTCTACTAAATCAGACTATGAGGCATGAGCTCAGCAATGAAGAGCTTTTGGATTCCCTGTTTTTTGGTAGTCATGTGAGCAACTGCTCTGAACTGTATGTTGGTGTCTGAAGATTTCAGCAGTCACACCATTCCTCTGAAAGGGAAAATGAGGAAGGATGCTACTCTGCAGCAAAGTACAAATGAATGACTATCGATCTAGATCATATCTTGGTTAAAACAGACCTCAAATTGACTGTTGTACAAGGCAAAAACAAAAAAGAGATCTTGCATTTTGGTTTTTGGGTGCAAAAATTTAATGTATCTACACTCAAACTCATTATCTCTAAGATTTAATTCTCAGGCTTAGATACCATGCACTGTCTGGAAGAGATGTTAAGAAACAGGCTTTAAGGTCACAGGCACAACAGAACTGGTAACCTACATAAATACTTTATGTTCCTTGCACTGTATCACCCCACATTTACCCTCAGTTCTTTAACAGTCTAACCTGTTACAACTGTCTTGTTCTCTTCCTAAAATGTCAATGTAAAACTTGATTAGTGGAGAGGAAATTTCTGTTCTCATTGTTTATATCTAAGGTTAGTGGTTCTTCCACAATGATCCATTTAAGCAAAGTCAAATACCCCAAGGAAATTCTTCAAAAACTAAGGGGGAAAGAAAGAAACGAAATCCCTCTTTTAAGAAGATTGGCTCCTCATTCCCTTTCCCAATCCTACCTTCACAGCCATAACTATCTAATTAATAGAGGTTTAAATGCACAAGGTGAAGCAGATTGTATTCCCTTAACTGTATTTTGTCTGGCTAAGACATTGGCCTAACACTACAGGTTTTGCATAGGAATAAATTTGGCTTTCAAATATGTGCAAACCAGAGCCCTGCAAATACAAAAATATGTGCAGTGCTGATTTTTCTTATGGAATCACAGACAAAGCATAGCTTTGGAACAGTCTGTCCACATCTGTTCACACACTTACTCTCTTTTCCTTTTCAAAATTCACCTTGTATTTTACTTTGCCAAGAAAGCAAAAATATTTTCCCCTGTTTGATTACATGCTCAATCACTACCAGCTCCCATTCTACTGCCCAATTACCGTGCTGAAACTTAAAATTCAAGACCAGGAAAACCTGATAGCATTGTCCACGATTACAGCAGAAGAGAAAAGAACACACACACATCTCCTGATGCCCAAGTGGACAAAACAAAACATGTGAACAGAAACAAAATACATTGCTATTAGCTTCTGCATGCCCTTTTAGCATTTGGAAAGGGGAAGAATATTTTCATTATTAATTATGAAGGAGAACAGTTTTTACTACAGATTCAGAATAGCTCACACCATTTCATCTCTGTAAATATAAGAATTACTTGAAATGGCTGGGATGTCTCATCTAAACAGACTACAATGGCCTAGCAAAAAGGAATAGATGGAAGCTGAATGATTCCTTTTATACTTTTACAAGGGTACCTTTAATTCAGCTTTTAAACTACTTCAAGATTTTTTTTTTGTTTTCAATTAAGCTGAATGAGCATAGGTTTAGATTTGATATTAGGAAGGAATAAGGGGGATGAGGCACTGGAGCAGGTTGCCCAGAGACATTGTGGACTCCCCATCCCTGATACTCAAGGTCAGCCAGGATTGGGATCTGTGTTACGTGGTCTAGTGGGAGATGCCCCTGTCCACAGCAGGGAGTTGGGACTAGATGATCTTTAATGTCCCTTCCAACCCAAAGCATTCTGTGATTCTGTGAGCTCTCTTCATAGAGGCTACTATCACATATCATAGAGCCTGCATTGAAATGTTAAAACAATTACTTAATAAAGTCATACTAAATATGAGTGTGTAACACAAGGTTATCCTGAGTATGCACAAAATATTTAAACTCTTTAACTACAGTTAACTGACTCTACACAGCAGCCCCTGCAGCACAAAAATAATGAGCATTGCTCAATGAACTTTCCAACTGCTGTTGAAATTCCAACAATAAGGGAGCATAAACTTCCAGTTTGGAAAATATTACTTTTCTTCAGCCTTTCAAAGACCAGGCAAAGGCCAGTGAAAAGTATTTCAGCTGTCAGACTCAGTGATGAAAGTCACAATGATCACATGTTAAACTTGCTGAAAGCTAACTTTTATCAAGGTTCTCTCAAACAGTTGATGTAATACAGAGTAAGTATTTTGGTGGCACTGTTATCCAGAAGAAAGCAATAGATAAAAAGAAGGCACTACAAGACTGCCCAGAGGTTTCGTAGTATCTACCCTGCTAGGATGATTGATTTCTGGTATTAGAGTCAAGAGTATATTCAATAAATAAGGCTTGAATAGTAAATGCAAGATGCAAATGCTATTTTCTTTCTACTTCATGAAAAAAGGAAGAGAAAATACATTTATAAACCACAAGCTGCAGTTCCCAGTCTTCCACCAGCACACTCCTCTACTAAACTTCACTTGGATGAGAGCTACAACCAGCAGCAATCAGCTCTGGCCTCTGTGTACACTTGAAACTGAGGCACATTTGTTGTTTCCACAGGCTTCTCTGCCTTGAGCACCTCCAAAAGCAATCCTGAGAAAGGACTGAACATGCAGCTGAGTCTTTAGGAGAGAGTTACTGCTTCATCACCTCCCTGCAGTACTTGCATTTCTCACAGCAAGGCTGACATTCTTTTGAGACTATAAAAGGCAGCAACAGTTAAATTAATGGAATTTTTAGAACAGAGCAATAAAGTGCTTTGAAGTAGCAAGCAACTAAAAAAGGAAATCAAGCAACCATTACATCAGCTGAATGACAAAGGCATCTGAGAACCGGTTCAAAATTTAATCTGCCATAATCTTATATGAGAACATTACTCAGATACATGTTTAGTAAAATGTTAAATTGATCCTTAGGACATTTTAAACTTCTCCTAAAGCCTTGGTTCACAGAAAAAGATGTTATACATGAGTCTTATTATAGTTAAGAAATTATGAAGTATCAGCTGTTCCTCGCTGAGGTTTAAGCAAAGCATTTTTACCTCACAAGGTAGAGTCTGTTCAATCAGTCTCAGCTTCTGTTTAGCTGTGGGTGAACACACACTTCATTATTTCCAGCAGCTGACCTGTGACAACTGCTAGTGAGCCCTTGAGAGTTGCTGCCACATGCTCTTCAGCCTTCCTACCCAATCTCCAAACATTTCTGACCACAGAAGATGATTTTAGAGACTTTATGTGTAGCCTGTGTGGGTTCAGAATGAGAAACGAGGAGCCTAAGTTCTACAATGCCTGGCTTTTTGGCTTACACCATCCATACCACACCACATAGTCCTTCAATAAGTGCATATCTCAAAAAAAGCAGTTAAACACACTTTTAAAAAGAAGTTTAAGAGATAAAAAAATCTTCTAAGAGATGGGACAGCTGCAATGTCACTGCACTAAGTAACTCAACTCCAAATGTCTTCAAAGTCTTACCTTTCTCCTCAACTATCACCATATATTTAGCTTGAAAAAACATGATTAAGAGTTCTTGTCCTGAATTGTTTCTCTAATACTGCCTGCCATCCAAAACAGCATTCTATTTCTTGATTTACATAATTCTTCATTGTTTCATCTATCTTTACTTCTTTTTCCTCAGCTTTCTGACTATTTTGCTCAGAATAACTAATCTTCCTGACATCATGATTTTCAGCTTTTAATTAAACAACTATTTTTCCAGTTCAAAGTCAACTCTGTTAAACTCAGAAATGTGACTTCTATCAGAAAATGCAAGAAATTGGTTTGATGCTTCATAAATCTTTCCCCAGGGGACTAAAATTCTGCTATACACAAAGGGAGCACTGACTGAAACATATCTGAAAGTTGCTTGCTTCTTATAAAGTATTCTTCCAAGGGTCAAAGCATTTTGCATGCTGATATATTGTTTTTTTCCACAGATCCAAAACCAGTGAAGAGATTGGGTATATTTACTGGGAACACCATGCACATGGAAGCTTCAGTTTAAGATAAGGGGAAACTCATTACTTGAATATACAACGAAAAAACACTCTAGATATCTGAAGTGTTTGCTAAAATGCACTGTATTACTTTGCTTCACACATTAAAACTGCACTATTGTTATATTGGATATTGTTGCAATAACAATATTGTTAATTTTTTTCTTGCAAGGCAGAGAGAAATTAGAAGACTCATTTATCATTTAAACTTGTTGCAAGCTAGTTTCACCAAAAAGATACTCAAAAAAATAATGAGAAAATCATACAAAATTTACTTTGCATCCCATTTACACCTCTACCAGCAAAATTATTGCTAGATGTAAATGTTAATGGTAGAATTCTTCTTTAAAAATAGGCCCACTTATACACCAGCAAATGTTTTGAAAATTCTACAGCATGAAAAGTTTACAGTGAAAAACACAAGCACTGATAGACATCGCCTTTGTTTACAACATGAAAACAAGAGCTGGTCCCATTTATCTGCAGACAGCCTTTAATTCAAATGAAACCAAAAGACTTGATGAAGAAAGTGTTTTTAACAACTGCAAGCAATGTCTGAAAACACTCCTACTGAGAACAGAAAGATGAGACCTGTCTATCAGCTGGATTGTGGTATTTGTTTTGGTTTTTGTAAACTCTGTTATCATGCGTCATTCTATTGATTTTACTTCCCAGGTGTATTCATGCTTCAGAGGACAATGATGCAAAAGTAATACAAGCACTCATTTAAATACTTAGGGTTTGTGCCACAGTCCCAAGTAAAGATTTTCTTTTAAAATGTGACAAAGCTGTGTAAATCCTATTCAGCTGAAAGCTTAGGGAAGAGAAATGTTGGGCTAAGATGTTTTGGAAGACACCAATGTGATTAACAGAGCTTCTCTTCTGCCATGATGCAGGAAGAATGAAGCAAAACCAAAACCATGAAGCCACATGTGATTGTTCCATTCATTCCCAACAAAACTTAAAAATTCAATTGCTTAAGAAGGTTCCCAAGGACAGACAGGACTGGGAAAGACTGTGAGAAACAGGGGGACAGGCCCAGCAAATGCCATGAGACATTACCAGAGATTTCTGAAGGCTTGTAGAAGCTATTCACCCCTCCCTTTTAAACCGGGATAACACAAATCCAAAAGCACTGGGAACAAATGTATCTTTGGCAATGGGGGACAGCACGATTCCAGAAGAATGTCTTTTAATCAGAGTTGTTTATAAAATTCAGGGCACCAATATGAACAATACAGCATATAAACACAAGTTTGCAACTGCACCAGTTAACATCTGCTTAAGAGGGTTTAAGCAAAAAAAAAGCCCTCTAAATATCACTTTCTGAGGACCTAATCTCAGACCCCTTGACTACTTTAAAAATAGGTGTTAAAGTTTGAGGGGGATACAATTATTACCTGTAGCGTGAACTATCTGTGACAACTCTTTTGCCTGTTTACATTTGAAGGAACCATTGTCAAGGTAAAATTATTGCATTTTTCACATGAAAAAAGCAGGTTTCATAAGGACTCACATGCCATTGCACAGTTAAGAAGTATCAATATTTTATTCCTGCTAAGACAGGACAGGAGAATTCCTATTCAAAGAATCCTCTCCTCTACTTGTTTTACATAGAAGTCTTCACACAAGCTTTAAATTATTTAAATTTCACAAATGCTCTACTCAAAACATTTCAGCACATCAGTAATTTCTAAATGCATTAATGAAGTTGTTTGCTTCCTTAACATATTCTTCAACGAGGTAAACAAGACATCTTCTGTCCATTTCCCTGGATGCATCATTCTAATTTACTATACCTAAAGTTCTACATATTTATATATTTATCTGGTAATGTTTATGTGAAAGACTTATTTCTGTCTTGTTTCTACGTTCTACCTGCTGAACATCTGCTCTCCTTCATCACTGCCTGGAAAGGATTTTAACCTTTAGCAGGCATTGTGGAAACCTAAGTTTTTCACTATCAGAAAGTTACAACTGGGCTGCTTGAAGCCTTTGCAGCCAATTCTACAGTTTTCCTTCAACTGGTTTAAACACCTCTCCTAAATGTTTTTACCTGGTATGAAATAGAGATGACACTTCATTTTGGATTTGGATTTATTTTGAAAACTAAAGTACACATGGTCTGGGAAGATGGCAGAAAAATTATTCTAATTCATTGTAGCCTCAGTAATAGTTGAATTTTCTGCTTTTCTTTTGCATTGCTCTGACAAATCTTTTGTTGAATTTGATTTTTTTTCAAGAGTACGGGCTGTATTTTGAGATCCTTTTTGCTGCATAAATAGTATTATTTATCAATACTTATTTTCATTAAAAGTGTTTTATTACAATATCTTCCTTCTCCCTAAAATATAAAACTGTTTATTTTACATCTCAAATGAGACCTTTGCTACCTTACAGGGTTTTTTCCAGTAACCTATTTGTTGCATTGCAGTTAATTAGACTTAATCCAGCACTACTGAAGTCCTTAGTCTATAAGTATTTGTGCACCAAGTCATGCATAAAGAGCTTTCTGGAGAATGAAGCAAATATTTGTGTCCTTTTGACAGTGCATCCCCATTCTTTTAAATATTTAAACCAGCTTTACTTGGCAAATCTATCTGCTTGGTAATATTATTTAGGTCAATTTCTCTCAAATTATTCTTACTGACTAAATATGTCAAGAGGGAGCAGCTTTTAGACTGCCAGCTCTTCAGAACAGGAAAAGTATTAATTTTACAGTGTCAGAAACAATGTTATGATCTTTGTGCACTACTGTTAACTAAACAAGGAACACTGTCACAGAACACAGATGGGTAAGTATGATCAGAAGTTAGCACTCTGCCTGTTCCTCCTTCTCCCTCCATTGTTTATTGAAGTTGTTTGGATTTGTTTACAAAAAACCCAGTAACAACAAACTTCTATTTTTTTTCCTGAAAATGACTGAAGAACAAGCTTGCACTGCTTCCCTTTACATTAAATAGAAACAAAGCTGAGAACAAAAAGCCATTTCCACTAAAATCCAGTCTGTGTAATTTATCATTTATGTATAGCTGTCCTAACAATATTTTTCTACCAAATTGATTGTTATGACTACCTTATGTGACAAAACAAGAAAGAGAAAGTGTATCTTGACAACATTTTCCCTTTTGACAGTGCCCTTTGAAAGTAAATAACCAGTTTTCACTACTTAACACTAACATACAAATTCTATAAAATTAAAGTAAAAGTAATAAATTTATGAGGAGGAAAGCTCAAATTTTATATGTGATTACATGTTGTGGTGGCAATCCTACATTTAAAGGAAACCAGTGTACATTTATGGCAGGAACAGAGAGAGACACATGGATCCTGACTGGATGTAGGCCTCTTGCAGGTGAGGCAAAAACAGGGAGACAAGAAGAAAAAAATAATGGTACTTAGAAATGTCACAACTGACATTTCTGGAGGCAGGTAAGACTGTTCGGACTTTACAGGAAAAAGAAAGCATTATCCACTCTCAGGAAAAATGCACATATCTGAGGCCCCCTCCACTTCAGTGATGCCAGCAAGAATTTTGCCATTCAGTTTAGAGAGAGCCGGACAGAGCCTAAAGGGACTGATGACATGAACAGTCCTGTTCACAGCTTTATGTGCAGTCCACAATGAAAAGGTCTTTCAAGATGTGTTTTTCAAGAAGGAATGCCTGCATTCCTAATTAAATATTTTGACACTCACTCTGATGAATTTAGCAAGGAATGTTGCTATTAAATATATTACTCTCAACAGCTCAATCCCCAGATCAGCACTGTACTTTTGGTAATTATTATCAGCTATTGTGAGCAGCTTTTATTTATCTCTTTCTCCCTCTGCTTTAGTTATGACTCATTTTCTCCTCATTAAAAAAAGTGTAGTTAAACAGTGCATTAAGTTTCTCCCTTTGCTGTTTGAGATGGTTTTTATCTATCAAACTGCTTCCTTTAGAAAAACAGAAGCACATATAAGTCATGTTAATGAGCTTGTGAGAGGATAACTAAAACATACACGTAAAAGTGTGTTTTATCAGCTACAGTTAAACTGTCTCAAATACCATTGTCATCACTATGGATTTTTGTTACACTTGCTATAACGTGGTTGTATTGCCATAAAAAATTGTTAATTATGACCAGGAGAAATATTAGCCTGTTAAACAGCAAGAAAGCACAGCTATAATTCCCTCCTAGGGAAACAAAATGAACAAAAATATTAATGCAATAACAAAAAACCAAACAGGACAAAACAAAGCAACCAACCTTCTTTTTCTATAAACTAACAGTACCTGTTTTCAAAAATCCTACTAATTTTAATAATCCTACTTAATTCTAATTGCTGTCTTTCTTTACTAGTTTGATATACAGACAAATCCTTAGACTGATGCTTTATTATCAGTTACAAGAGCTCAAGTCTGAACTTGCTACAGATTTTGCAGTTCAAACTCAGATTAAAAAAAAAAAAACCACCAACAAACCAAGAAATCCAACCACACAACATGCTCCACTCCACCCCTCCCAACTTGTCTGGAAAGAATTGTCTCAGGAACACTTGAGGGTAGTAGGATGCCTTACACATCTGATGCTTTGCAGCACTCTTGCCAGACTGTTGAGCTCTTGGGTTCTGTTTCCTCTCTGGGTTTCATCACTGAAACCCAAATGCAGCCAACAGAAGTGTGCCAAGGCAAAGCTCTTTTGGCTCACACATTAGTACCCTGCTAAGTGGCAGTGTCAGGAAGTCTGCATGGGGTGGGAGGATACGAGGCAGCAGTGGCAGGGAAAGAGCTAAGCAAGAAATTATTAAGAGGTGTTTACTTGTCCCATTATAATATGCTTCATTTACAAATGCTTAGTTGACTAAAACTTAGTTTTAACTCTAAACCAGTGAATTTCACCTGGAAGCTTTAAAAATTGTCTTTATTTTTAAAAAAGGCAAAAACTGGACTTCAGTTTTATTGCATTTCTTCAAAATTTTATCTTCTTTTTCTGTGTGTGTTGGGGGGGTTGTTTGTTTTGGTTTTGTTTGTTGAATTGTGAGAATTAAACAACTGCTGAATACCCAGCAAAAAGAAAGTGAGAATCACCAACAGTTAGAGGACTGCTTGCTTGTCAACTATGATTTTTAAAGTTACTCCTTTCTATTTGAGTACTCCAGTGGCCAAGTCACACAAGGTACACAGACGGTCACAGGAGCTTCTAAATGGATAAACTGATGTCTCTCATGGGCCTTGTGGTACTCAGAAATGTTCAGAACTTCTCAGCTGTTCTACTTCTCTGCATGTTTCACTTGATTATATTGTAAGTTGTTATTGTCATAATTAGCTTCTTCTCTGAGCATCTGTTGCTTCACCCACAGCAACCGCCTGCACACATTGTTCTATCTGTACTGCCAGGTATTGGAGTGTTTTCATCATCTTAAAATCCTTGCCTGACAAATATCCTTGAGGATTGGAACTACACGAACTTTAAGTCCCTTTCGACTCAAACCATTTTATGATTCTATGATTAATGAGAGTTCTAGATGTTTTTCCCAGAGAAAATAGTCAGCTTTCACAGAGAACATAGTCAGCTTTACTAGACCTACTGGTATTTTGTACTGCATTTCCTATACAGGAGATATTTTGTTAGAATGAGTGATAAGTTAGAGGGACACATGAGCCCTCAAGCATGCCAGCACTTCTCCTGGTCTCAGAATGCCTTCTTTTTTTCATACATTTCAGTCGACTAAGTCTATAATTGCTGTAAGCTGCTTTTTTTGAAGTTTAAATAAGTTGGCCTGGCCTTAACTTTCATGGAAGCATAACCCTTTCTTATGTGTGCTGTCAGAACTTTGTGATCTTGCAAGTCACACTTCAAGATGTTTGAAAACAATTTCATTTATCTGTAAACACCTTGAAAATCCTTTTCGCTGTCATCTACAACAGTACATAACTTCCCAGATCATAATAGCTCGAAAGAAAACCTTCAACACACCAGCTCATTCTGCAGATTCAATAAAAGGCCAAGGAAAACAAAACCCTGCAAAACCCAAAAATCAAAGCCAGACAGCTCCCAAACATATTTCCATTGATTTTTAAGATGTTACGTGGGGCAAGACAGTCTGAGACAAGCATATATATAACATATGCTTTCAATTTTTTTCATGCAAACATGAAGTTTACAAGAACAAAATAAGTATGGCAGATCCCATTTCAGAAGAGAGTTCAATTTCTAGGCCTGAGATTCTAAAACTCAAGCCTTCAGCTTTCTAAGATCTAACCACTATAAAACAATGTCAAAGGGAGCCAATTTCAGACCAACAACAAAATTGGCTCCAGCACTTCCCTGAAGCTTTCACTCTTTGGGAGGTTTTCCTCACCACCTCCATCACTCACATATGTGAGGTAGGATTTCCTATGTTTTGCCTGCCCACAGCAAACCAGACTCCCCTTCCCACCCTGCTACTGATTTGCTGTCCCTTTCTTCCAACTCTTCTGCATCTGGGACACAAACTCATCTTAAGAAGCTGCATTTCTTCAGCCACAGTCAGTCTCATTCCCCAGAGCTGACCTAATGAGGGGCTAACCATGGTCCAGACACACCCTCCAAGACATGCCACCACACTGTCTATTCCATACTGCTGGCTCCAGCTTCCCACCAGGAGAAGCAGCCACCTGTCACTTCCTAGCCTCCAGCACAGGCCTTGGCTCAAAGCCACCCTCATGTAAAAGTCTTGCATTTGGAAATGGATTTAACAAACCACTTAGCAGTTCATAAGAAGGTGCAACATCTAAATCAGTATAGCATTTCATCCCTTTTGAGGTGGTTTTGCCCCCTCATCTGCTCAGTAGTAGGTTTGTATTTTTCAAATGAAAGTTTTCTTGCAACACTGCTTATAACATTGTATGCAAGAATTCTACAAAGCTGATGAAAGTTTGTGTATATGGTAATAAAAATCTTACTATTTTTGCAACCATAGCAAGACAATATTGACACTGCTGCTTATTATCCATCCAGCTGAGTTCATGACTGCATTTAAATTTTTAGGGGCTGCAGTAAGTTGCCATACAGTCCACAGCATTTAAACCCCATATAAACCCTTTTCTCACTCAGACTGTAAAGCATCTTGTATTCCTAATCTTGCCTCCAGAATATTGTCCCTTTTCATTACAAATAATGTTTTACAGAGCACACACTGTATGGAGCACAGAATCATAGAACCATTAAGGCAGGAAAAGACCATCAAGATTATAAGATTATATATATCCCCCAACTTTTCACTGATCACCACCGTGTCAACTAGACCAGAGCACTAAGGGCCACATCCAGCCTTTTCTTGAACACCTCTAGGGATAGTGACTCCACCACCTCTCCAAGAAGTCCATTACAATGTTTAACAAAGCCTTCTGTGAAGAAATTCTTCCAGATGTCCAACCTCAACCTTCCCTGGTGCAGTGTGTGGCCATTTTCTCTTGTCCTGTCGCTGGCTGTCTGAGAGAAGAGATTGACCCCTACCTGGCTACTCATTCCTTTCAGATCACTGTAGAGAGTGATAAGGTCTCCCCTGAGCCTCCTTTTCTCCAGGCTAAACACCCCCAGCTCCCTCAGCCACTCCTCACAGGACTCTCCAGACCCTTCCCCAGCTTTGTTGTCGTTCTCTGGATTCTCTCCAGCACCTCAATGTCTTTCTGGCAGTGAGGGGCCCAGAACTGGACATAGCACTCAAGGTGTGGCCTCACCAGTGTTTAGTACAGGGGGACAACCCTGCCTGGGTCCTGCTGGCCACACCACTGCTTTTGTGGCAAGATGCCACGGGCCTTCCTTTTGAAAATATAGTCCAAAATTAATTTATTATTTCTTTAAAATAGTTGAATTATTAAAAGAAAGGCAAAAGTCTTGTTTCCCTCCTTTATGCAGATGCTCTGTCGACATACCTTAATAAAAGAACGAATAGATAACCCACTATAACCACTGCCAGTCTTTCCAAAAGAAATGCAAAATTCCTATCAATTTTTTTTCCAGATCAGAGGCAGAACATCCTTGTAAAGCTCCTCTTATGAGATATACTGATCTTGTCAGTTTACCTTTAGAAAGTTTATTGTAGATAACTAGCTGCATGAATTTGGGAAGATACAAACAATGTTTTTTGAATTCCTGGAATTAAAAGCAACTGTGTGTAGTGTAAGTGCCCCTACAAGTGTTTATAAGAAATTCCCTTCCATCTCTATTTTTTTTCTTTGGAGGTTCAGAATAAATTTGGGGGGAATGAAAGACTTTAAATTCATTCTAACTTGTTCTACAACGTAGGAAGCATTTAAACAACCTTGACATAAATCCCACTGATTTTATTTTAAACAAAATATTTGGAACTAAATTCAAGTTGCCAAAACAAGAGCAGCACCTTGGATATCATCCTTTTTGTGTAATAGTGAACTTAAGTTTTCTTTGAAAACTCCTAAGGAAACATACGGATAATTTCACAGAGAAGTGTCACAAACCAAAGCCCTAGAGAGGAAAGTAAAAATAAACAATATCCTCTTCTCTTCACTCATCCCATTAGAATAGCAACAGAATATAAACTCAGCAAGAGAGTAATTGGTCATCCTGATAGTAAAAGCCAGCAAAGAATTGCAATTTCACAATATTAAGGTAACAAAAGAAAATCACAAGAGTCTCACTCTAATTTGCTACGAAGGTGAAGTAAAACTTGTCATGTAAAACTACACAATGATGTGCAATTTCTACTTTTTTTTTTTTTTAGCATACACAATAGAATGACATTATGCAAGTCCAAAACTGCTTGGCAGCCATTTGAGGGCAATGTGCTAGCGTTGGGGGGGGGGGAGGAAGAGAAACACCAGAACACAGGACGAAGGATCTGTAGTGCTGTGTGCTTGATTTTAATCAGTCAGGGTAACATTGATGTCACAAAGTCATGGCTAAAATCATTACTTACTGCTCTGTAGATGTAGTACCTGTCTGAAAGCACTAGGAACCTGTGCCTTTTGCAGTCAGTCTGCCAGGTGTAACTCAGCTTATTCCCACATAATTTCATGTATCTCAACTCCTTTCAGTAACTGGATGATCCAATGTGTGTCTTTTAATTCCTTTTCACCGAGAACACTCCAAACACTCACTGGAAGAAGCACTGCCAGCAGGAGTGCTAAATGTGCTGTTGCTCACAGTGGTGGTTGTCACTGTACCCCGGGAGTCAAGAGTAAACCTCTCACATTGTTAAGGTTTGGTCAGTCCCTCATCACTCTCCCCTGTATCCCTTTTGAGCTACATTTTCTGCAGGAGATACAAAAATTTATGATAGGGGCCCTTCCCACACTGTCACTGCTGGGACTACCCAGCTGTGAGTTTTTTTGTTGTTCAAAGCCCAGCCATTCTTCAGTTTGGGTCAGCATTCAGAAAAGATAGTGTTGTCATTAGCAGTTGTCGTAAACTGATCTTTAATTCTTCTGTGCCCCAAGTCTTCCACACCATTCAAAACTCACTGCACAAGAACTTTCATCTCCATGCCATCATCTTCCAACACACTAAAATAACACATTACCTTCACAGATGTTCATGCCTACCTCTCTTTGATAACTCTTATTACTCAGCTGCACATTAGGAGCAATTTTTAGTTTTAAAATAAAAGAAAAAAATAAAAGCCTTGCTGATGTCACCTAACTGAAAAATAAAGAAACCTTCATCACTTTGAAACTAAAAACTCTGCAATATTCCTGAAGTGTTGCTTTTGGGTTTTTTTAAAATACCATTTTAGTTGGGAGTATATTTTCTGACTTTATATTACTCCTACATGGCAAACATCCCCATTCAAAGACAAACACTACTTACCAGTGATCAATATACCCTGCCTGCTCAACTGGACCTGCCTCCAACTGTGACACTAAGGAGACACTTTATCAGCAGCTGAAAGATCTGGCTGCTGCTGCTCCAGGAACTGGAAACACCACAAAGCACATAAATCCTGCCCAAGTTCTGACCACAACCCAAACACTCACCATACCCTGCCTCTGCTGGTGCTGATAGCAGAGTAGCTCCACCTCAGCTCCCTGCAGCCCTTCCAACCTCCAAAGAATTCCATGCCAGCTGGTATTGAATCCTGCAAGGACAAGCACACAGCGACACTCCCAGCTGCCTGTGGCTTAGGAGGCCATTTGCCTGTTAAACTAATTTGTTTGCAGAGCTGCCAGGAATCTAAACTGACATTTCACTAACCCCACTGCTTGTGTTTAAGGGATAGGTCAGCATCTGAGAGGAGCTAAAATTTTAGTTGAACAGTATTCAAATATAGTTGATTAAATGAGGGAAAAATGCTTTTAGGAGGCCAAAAATCTCTTTAGGAGTTGTTCTAGTTCAAAATCCATAGGGGTAGGCAAAGATTTGTGTTACTCTAACAATACCTAAAATATTCACTTTTCTAGGAATGAAAAGAGAATTTTAAAAAACAGATGTTACCCTTTTCCAACAGCCCTATGTAATATGTAAAACCACAAATATTTTGTCTGAATAAATATTGTCAAGTTTGTAAAAAAAAAAGGTGGAAACTAGACAAAGATGTAACAACATTGCTTCTCAGACTGAAGACAGTAGTGAAACATTTGCTTTAAGGCAATTAACAAATTATTAGTTCATCCCAGTGGTTTCAGTAAATATCTGAAGTTCTTTAATGTGACATGAGTGTCATTAAACTCCCTAAAGTAGCACTGAGATTGGTATTTTACAACAGACATTTGTTCCTTAGCTTGGAAGCCTGCAATTTTGTCACAAATATGCTCTTGAAAAGCATTGCAGAATTGGATAAGCTAAAGGAAAATGTATCCTACAAAATTCAACAGTTTACCATTTCAGCCAATAAAATTTCAACTAATATAAGCAACTAGATTGAAAAAAGGAACTGGAATTAATTCCAGTAATAATGACAGGCTAGGACATATTAAAACAAGAAAAAATTTCCTTAATAAAACACTGATTTGGAGAAGCCTCTGCTTTCTATAAATCTGTCCACACATTCAATACAACATCTTTGGAAAAAAAAGGCTTTAAAACATGAGAGTGTTAACTCACTTGTAAATTCTTCCTCTTGCTATCTACCTCAGCTCTCCAGTAAAGTGGCTGTAAAGAAATAAAATCATACTATTGAGTAAGAAATACTATAGAATCCATACATTAAAAAAACCATAAATCAACAATACTCTGCTTCAACAGCACCTACATTGAAATTGCCATGCTGGTGCATCTTGCCTTACAGAAGTAGCAGATAAAATACCTGTAGAACTGATTTTTTTTAAATTATTTTATTAAAATTACAGTTTTAAGGATTTTATTAAAATTATAGCCTATTTTTATTACAGTTGGGGAGCAACCATTCAAAAACCTATTTACTGACTTTGGAAGCAGAAATGGTTAAACAATTTTTTTCTGGTCTTACTCATAGAAAATAACTATGCTTCAGCTCTGGGCATGCTCTGCATCCAGTCTCAAAAATGGCAATAAATGTGGTTTGGAGAAAAACTGAATCTGATTGCAGCTTGTTGCAGGTAATCAAACAACGTAGAAACATTTCCATGGCCATATTCATTGTATCTAACTTCAAATTTGGCTCTCTGAGGCAGGGATTGTCCCAATGACCTCCAGGGCCCCTTTCATTGTAAACTACGCTGTGATTCTATGAATGGAAATGGAAAACACATGGCAAGACTTTTTTTTTTTCTTCTAATGTCAATGTATTATTATTCTATTTATAACTCAATAGTGCCCTCTGCTGATGTTTTCCTGGTTGGTTATTTGCATGGAAAAATAATGAGGGTATGTTATGGGAATGTGTTAACACTTTTCCTGCAAATGAAGGAAGGAAAATTGCAGAATGTTCTTGTTCCATATTCAGTCAGCACAGGGCAGAGAATGTAAGTGATCAACACCTTTACCAGGTTAATTTGGAATTGCTTGGATATTTAAGGTCAAAGCAGGTCTCTTTGCCCTCTGCCATTAAAATTTGGGATATTTCATAGCAGCCTTCAGAACTACAGAACAATGCTACCCAGAAGACAATCTCCAAAAAGAACTATCAGCCTCCCTTGCTACAACAACAGCATGCAGGTAACTCGAAAGAGAAGATTAAAAAGGACATGAGAAAGAAACCTCTCAAACCTGGAATAGCAGAATTAGCAACCATTCATCTTCACCTGCCTGAGCTGTAAAACTTTACATATGCAAAACTTTGCAAGTGTTAGAGAAAAAAACTTATTATAATTTCTAGTAAAGAAAGGATTTTGGTGTAATTTATGTCTTTACTCTTGGCAGAGTCTACTTAGGAGGGCGATATCAAAACTGGTTTTAAGACAAAACTAAAATGGATGTATGTTCAAAACAAACATTACAACACACAACAGCTTCTCCAAACATGTCTCAGGATTATGACTGGCTGTTTTAGAAGTTTCTCAGTTGTGTGAGAATTAAATTTTATTAAAACTGCTATAAAGGTTTGCAAAAGAGTCGAAGTTCTCCCTTCAAAATGTTCCGTCTACTTAAATTTAATTTCTAGGCAAAATTATTCTTTTTTTCCAATCTTTACACTAATTTCCAAGCTTTGAAGTGCTTTGTAGAAGTGTTTGCTCTTATTTTAGACATATCATTTCTAAATCTGCTTTTTTCTTTTGCATTCCTACAGTCTCAATGGCCAGTAAGAGTTCCCACTAAATGGACTGTATTCCCTAATTAATCAGGAATAATAGCCTATCAGCAGTCACCATGATTGAACCATTCTGAGGGCAAGTTATACATGTATTTTCATAATATAGGTAAGATATTAGGAAAAATATTTGCAGAAGTGACATGGCCATTCACACATACACAAATTCAAAGCATTTCAGGTATCCTTCACAGTGTTTAAACATCTTTCATAAACATCTTTATACAAATAAATGCTCTGTTTACATGCCCATGGAAAACAAAAATTACACTTAAGAAAGATAAACCCCCATCTTTTTCTGTGTACTGCTGAATGGGACAGAACAGCAAAGGAAATTCAGGCTAAACTTTCTGAAAAAATCCAACAGCAAAGTTAAGCAATGAAACTGATCACCGCAAGGGTTGAAAGGTTTCCATCACTACAGTTTCAGACAGATGATTATCAGCATTTTATTTCTTAGGTACAGCTAAATGAAGAAAGAAACCTGTTTTTTTAAGACTATATTAGAAAACACAATGACCTTGGCACTGTTAAAAAAATGACTCAATATTATAAGTACATCTGAATAAAAATGTGAGAATCTGGTTTGTTGTTTATGTTATATTTGATTAACATAAAGGAATTATGCCTAAGCCATAATTCATTATTAACTAGTTAAAGGTGTTTATCTTAGAAGTTTTGTATTTCCAGTACATTATGAATTACCATACATGCACCCTGAAATTCTAAAATTATCTGCTAAGGTACAAATGAGAGTCCAGTGAGATAAGGAGTAACTTCTGAAAGCTGCACCTTCCTTCATTTGAATGGTCTGATCTGTATTCATGTGTAGTCACTTGACTGATATAAATAAACTTTTACTCATACTTGCAGAGGCAACACAATCCTGAGAGCTTTTTTACTGGCTTCTGAATCAACAGCATTCTTGACTGAGTGCCAGCAGTAACTCTCTTAGTGGTAACGTGGAAGCCAGAAGAAACACAACTTGACTTTCCACTGCGGGCTGAGCTTGCAGCTAGAAATTGTTTTATTTATAAACATACTGTGGCATGGGTGGCAACTCCAGCAGCAAGGACTGAAAGGCACCAACAGTACCTGACTGCTCTGGCAAATGAAAGCAGCTCAAAACTCCAGGCACACATCCACGTGCATCTTACTGAGAGATAACAATTTAATTCCTTAAACTATTCCATCTTACTCATTTTGAGGATGGTAGATATTGTTCTATTAAGTGCAAATCCAAAAATTTCCAGGCAGTTCACCATACAGCATTTCTAGTGTAGTAGCTTGTTACTGCTGTGCCTAGATTCCATAAGCAACACAGGTTGGAAATACTAAGTCCAATATCTCCCAGTACAAGCACCCTGACTTATCAGGGAGTATCAATTCTAGAAGATGTTGTGAAAAGGAATCCCTGAAAACTTACAACTGTACATTTTTTTCTCTCTAAGTGTGGTTACCTGCTTCTGGGAAGTTGCATTTAACAGGTACTCAGTTAAATGACTTTTAAATTAATACTACTTGCTGCTCCCACACCACCATTACCCCCTTGCCACACGGCTTTAGAAGTTGAGCAAGAACATCTACGCAGAGCAATACGTGGAAATAGGTCCCAAATTATTTAGTGAACCATTCCTTAGAGTACCTCCTTGCATCTTAAAATAACTTTTGTTTCTGCCTGATAACATTTACTGGTTCTCTTCCAACCTCAGGCCTTAACTCAAGAAGATATCCAGGGTTCTGCTTAGTCCAGCTTAATGGCTCTACTTGCATGGATCAAGTTAATTGTAAACTTACGTGTTGATAGGAGCTATGAAAACAGGCTTCGAGCGTGGCATCCATCCACAGCACTTCTCAATCACCGAACAAAATGTCCCTGGCCTTCCAAGAAGAATGTGCATATAAACACATCAAGTGCTGGAGAGGAACACAGAACAGACATTTCTTAATTTAATTAATAGCTAGATACACCATGTGCTATTACACATGTTTTAAAATATTCTGATTGCTTTCATCCTCAATTTAAGATGATAAAAAATAGTTTTGCATTATTAGCAAGATGCATGTTAAGACATGACATAGAATCATTGGCATAAAAGCTAAGTTTGAAAAGTGCACATTATCTTCCTGGGATGAAATAAATTACAGATAATATTCCTACTTTATAACTAGTAATTGGATCCAGTAGAATAATAGTTTCTATCTTGAGTGGGAAATTAGAATTATTACTTTTCTCTCCCATACATTTATTGTCCTTTCCCTTGGAGCAAAAGTTATTAGTGTGCCCAAGAAAAATTAAAGACTTCTATCTGAAAAGTAAGGGATATTAATGAAACGTTGGGGAGAAGCAAAATTGAACAGATCATTCAGATCTCATCTGGCAGTATATGACTCTGCCCACAAAAAGTAAGGATGTTGATCTGTTTAAACCTTTTTTAGCACTTAAACAAAAGTAGAAAGGGTTCTGTAAGAGAAAAAAAAATAAAGGAGACATAGAAGAAAAGTAAATTATCAGAGAAAGGATTTTGGATGTTAGATACATGAAAATCAATTGGTTTTCTCTATTTAATTCTTACATATAGAAGTCAGTATAGAGTTTATATTATAAATCACATTAATGAAAAATATGTTAGAACAAGCAGTCACCTCCAGGAAACAGAGAAAGATTTGTTGACATATTCCCATAAGCTTTCTTCATCTTCAGGCTGATTCTCAGGCTTCATCCTTCCTGAGAATTTCAGCACAAGTGTTCACTGTTATTTTTGGAACTGACTTCTGCACTCAAGTCCTTACTTCTATAATGTGTTTTCCCTTCCTTAAGCTTTCTGTTAAAAACTTGGGTTTTAGAGAGCATGCACAGATTTCAGAATGCAAAGATTGTTTGAAAAGGGATATAACACAAAGAGGATACATTTTAAATAAGATAAGGTTCCTCCACTACTTATTAACAGTTTTCAAACAACCATTATACTACCAGAAGACATAGATTTCTATATTTATTCTGCAGTCTTTTCTTTCCATTTTCAGTATACAAGTAACACTCTGTTGAATAAGAAAAGTATTTTATTCTAAGCATTTTATTAAAAACAAGTGTCATTATCAAATGCCAACATTTTAGGGCCAAGTACCTATCAAAAAAAATGCAAACATTTCATGTATACTAATTTAATAAAAAAGACTAGAGGATGATGGAGATACTAGATCTCATTTGTTCTTGGGTCAGCTACTAATATTTCCATTGAAGCATTAATATGATTTAATGTGTTAGAAATGCACTGTTCATTTCAAAGAATGTGGTATCAGAACTCAGAAGTCCTCTTGGAAGAAAGCTTTGGCAAGGAATAATCAGTATAATCTCCACCTCAAACTTCTGTTTCTTCTCAGTTTTCCTCTAAACAAGTGGAAGCCTCTGCACACTGAGTATTTCTAAAAGAGAGAGGATACAGAATAGCAAAATTCCTGAAGTTCATCATGAGTAAATTAATAAAAAATTAATCTCTCTCTCCAGGTGTAACTCTATTTAAAGTCTTAAAGACACCCATTTTTTCTAGCAAACATTCTACACCAAAATCAGTGATACTTTCATTCTTTATATTTCAGCACTGCAATGTCATCTGATACCTCTACAGTCTTTTGTGTAATCCTCATCTGTCCTATTAATTGCTGACATGCATTTTAAACCTGTAATGCTGATGCATAATCCCTAAAAACAGCTTTCAACGGGAAGAGAAAGGAGCAGGGGAATAATCGGCCTTTGTCCAGTAACTCTTTGTTTATGAGATGTTTGTTTATCATTCAGATATAATTTATCACTGAACAACTCAGTGTTTATCAATCACATCTTCCTGGATAAAGTAACATGTTTGACATGTTGGAAAACACTAAGCCAAAGCCAAAAAGATGACTCCAATAGGAAAATGCAAAGCTATAAGCAGAGAAAATATTGAACTCCTGAGGGTGAGTCCAAATTCTCACCAAACAGAACACCGGATAGTGACTGTGAATAGGATTCATTCTTGTGCTTGCCAGAAGGTGGCAATAATGACACTGTACTTGCAGGGACAGCTCTATATTTAGAAAGTTTAAAAGGGGAGGATTAAGCATTAAAAAAAGTAATTGCATAGGATTGCACTTGTACTGCTAACTTCTTGTGGCACTCTTCATTTCCCACTAGCCCCACAGGGGATAGAACAAAAGTCTCCTGCATCCTACAGCTGCCTCTCTCAAGTTTTCTCAGAGAAATTCTATGAAGCAAAGCCAAGACTGGACTGTTCCTCTGATTCATTTTTTTAACCACACTTTTATACCTGCTAAACGCACTACAGGGGTGGTGGATGGCTGGCTGGCTGTGCAAAACCTAAAAAAAAACAGAACAAATAATTCTGTAGATTTCAGTGACCATCTAACTCAGTAAAACATAATTAGGTTTATCAGATAAATAAGGCAAACACAATCATTTGAAGAAGCATGAACAAAATGTAGGAGTAAAAGTTACTAATATCTTATACTTCTATCCAGTATAAAATACTGCAGCTTTTAGCAGCTACAAAAAAATATATTTATTGGTCTGCAAAAACACACCCTCCAGTGAAACATGCACATAAACCAGTAGGGACCATCCATTTTTACAGCTCTGGTTTGTTACACTTCATACAGTTCTGAAGGAAAAGAGCATAACATTGCTCAAAATCCATTTAATATGGCCTACTTTGGCATTCCTTACTGGCAGGATAGAAGATCCTAACTCCTTAAAGTAACAAGTTTGAGATACACAGATAATACAGCAGCCTCTAGAACTAGCACAATATTAAACTAATTTTAAAAATTTGTACCCATTTTCAGTACTTTTTTAGCCAGTCTGCCCAGCACTTGACTAAGCCTGCTCACTATCTTTTCAAGATGCACATAGCATATCAGGGTCTAAAGCAGATTAATAAATTCTGATGGCCCTGGACAGCTCCCCCAGGCGCATTCTGGCACTGCCCTACAGCCCAGTGTTTTTATCCTAAAACTCTGTAAAGATATTTTATCCGAAAAGATATTATCCTAAAAAACTGTAAAGATATTTTGCTACTAAAATAGCCTGCTCTGACCACCCAGCTGTTGCAGCAGTTGAGACAGCCACAATACACAGAGTATCACCATACAATTTCAGAAAGCTTCAACCCATCTAGAGTAACACCATACCACTTCAGAGGGCTGCAAGCATCTGCCCTTCTTATCCTTCAGCCTAACCTTTTACACCCCTCATGTTCATGCACTGCCCCTGTGTGCCCTGTTCCCTTTGGTGGTTGGTCAGAGCACCTGGGCACTCCATGGCTCATTGCCTTCAACACTGCTCACCTGCTTTTCACAGCTCTACCCAGTGGGGATGAGGCTCCACTGGGGACACAGCCCCACTCCCAATTCCCACAAACTCTGTGCCTACACCCAGCTGGTTCTAACTGGGACTCGTTTATTTAAGGACGTGCATCTGAAGCACAAATGGTAATTTTCTTGCAAAGAGTGGTGGTTAGGTAGGTAGAGGTCCTTCTTTTATACCATTATTAAAGTAGCTTCATTAAGCTCGATTTTCATTCCTGAAAAGGGCTTATAATTCCATATGATAATGAAATTTCCAGAGTTTTACTGTATAAAACATATATCACAAGTGAAAGTTCAATTTGCTGTATGTTACTTTTGTTATAGGAATTTTTCTTGTTTAACAAGATCTTCTTAACAATGCGAGTTTAAAAGTAATAAATTAAATTTCCCCAGTAATAAAATCCAATGAAATAAAAACAAAAGACAGCAGGATAAAACAAGCCTCTTTTCTTGAAATGTCCCTAAGCACTCATAAAGTGGAAAAAAAGCAGCTGTTTTCACTAGAGCAATAGTTTATACACTAAAGAGATGCTACATAGCCAACAGTGACTTAATGTTATGAGTGTATATAGAAAAGAGCCTTCCTGTTTAAAACAATATAAAAGTCAATAGTATAGTAATAAAATGTTAAACTATTTAAAATGTGTGTAGTAGGTCTGCACCAGGGAGCAAGAATTGTTTTCCCTCTTTAACTTTGGCTAATATTCTTAAGGTCTGACCCTATAAAATCTTTCATTAAAACTAATTTTCTGTCCATGAGGAAATCTAGTTTTCTACAGACACTGGTGAACAAGTACCTCAGGAACAGGCTCGTCTTTTCAATCCAAATAGCTTCAGCATTAACTAAAATATCTAAAAAGTAGTTTTTATTTCTCAAAAAGCAGCCTATAGATCAGAAAAGAAGGCTTAGGAACTCAATTAGTATATGGCTCTGCATAACATTGGTTCTGGCATGTTTTTAGTGCAAAAAATGCACACTCCCACAAAATTTCAACATCACCCTGCCCTCCTGCCACATTTCTCTAAAATAGTTATTTATCAAAGAATTCTACTCAAAGAGTAGAAGAAATATTTGGTACAATGCATTGGAGCTGGTAACTCAGTTCAGAATAATTAGTGCATAAAGAAAAATCAGGTCACATTCAAAATGTTAAGTAATTAAAAATGCTACTTACTTCGGCTTCACAAAACAGGTGACACTGCAAGTCATCGCCAGTATAATATATAGTATTATAGTAGTTCATACTTATTTTTAAAATAAAATTAACTAATTTGATGCCTCATTGTTGTGGCTATCAATTAATTCAAAATTTTGTATTCTGTAGATGATTAGCTATAAGACAAAATCAAATTAGCTCTAGAGTTTAATAGGCTGTGTAAATAACACTGGAGTTGGGGTATTTTTAATAATTTTTGTAGAAATATTTCTGAGGATTTTTTAATCTTACTACACTTTTTCTCCCTTGGTACAACCGTAAAAATTACCAAGACGGGTTATAGGTTACTGTGCTTGCTGGTTTTGCTCCAAGTATGCAATGTATCTACCATCTTAATTAGAAAAACACAATTTAGGAGCCCGATTGTGTAATTCCTTCTTTACTTTGCGCCTCCTTTACTGAGTCCCTCACACAGACAGGGCTCTGATTCAGTATTTGTCATTAAAAACACTCACCTAACTGAAATACAGTTGGCCCAGCTGAGGCTGAAAAATTGTAAATACGCATCAGAAGTATTACACCAGCTGAGCAAGTCGAAAAATATCCATTTGGATTTGCACATTGGTTTCCCACGAAGATGGGGGAAATCCACACACTTTAACGCGTTTATTTGGAAGTCTTTTAACGCTTTTGAGATGCCGTGAGGAGAGGCGCCGGCCGAGGGAGCCGTGCCCCAAAGCCCAGGGAGCACCCGGCTAAACCTCGATTTACCGGAGGGTGCGCGTACGCACAAACACTCAGAGCTGCCCTTCGGTGATCCATAGGTGTAGACTAATTCCTAGGGGTAGGTGTATGTGTGTTAGAACGAGCAGACACCGCCCTCACACCGCCCCGGGGGCGGGCCCGGGCCCGCTCCGCCCCGCTCCCGAGCACGTCCGGGNCGGGGCTGGGCAGGGCAGGGAGGCCGGGGCGCGGGAGGTCGCCGCAGCCGCCTGTGGTTGTGCCCCGGGCTCGGGGCGCGAGTGTCGCTCGCAGCCCCTGTGCCGGGGTCGCAGGTGTGTGTCCGGCCACGTTCGCGCCCCGCTTTGGTGTGTCAGAGTCTTTCGGCTTTCCTCAAGCAGCGCACAGCCACAGGCAGGGCAGAGGACCCAGTCTGTAAAGTTGTTTCACCGTGGGGCTAAAAACTTGATTTAGCTTTTCTTTATTTAAGGTATACTGTCACAAGCCAAGGTTAGAAAGATTGAAGAGAAGTATGTGGAGATTTGCAGCGTATAACAAAGTTTGACGTTAAATCATCCCATGGCAGATACTAAATTAATAGTGTAGCTAAGTAAGGTGTCGAAACATAATAGTTACAGGTTGAAGAATTCTCTGTGAACATCTGTATTCCTACTCTTCTATATACGTGCACACATCATACATATATGCATACACACGTATACATACATACGTGTACACAGAGACATTCATATATGCACAAATATATATACGGAAACAAATTTCTGTATGGCTGCCGTTGAGGTTTTAAGTCTCACAAAATTACTTTATTCTATGGGGTTTACATGTTCAAGTGCAATTTCTTCTGTGACAGAAATTTGCGTCTGAGGTGTCAATGTGAATTGTGATCTTGGTGCTGCTGTTCAAGCTAGGACTACTTGGATCCCAAAGTTCTGAATTAATCACTAGGGAATGCAATAAAATATCCTTCCACTCACCCTTGCTCTTTTTTACTTCCATGTCTATTTGCTGTGTTGGTAATATCTATTTCTTATTCATAACTATTTTAGTTGATGGATGAGGGGCATTATCTGTCAAACAGGAGGTACTATGCAAGATAAACTAAAACGAGCAAAAGTTAAGCAGGAGTATTTTTGCTAGTATTCTAAAGTCTTGCATAGTCAAAAAGTAGAAGCCTTTATTATCTGGATTGCTCTAAATCAGCCTATGGAGAAGTCCCTGCATTGGTAATCAGGGTACCACAACCACACTTCTTTCTTGCTGTAAAATTAACTTGTAACACAGATGACTAATTATTAAAGGCAGCATGGCTGAGTAAGGTGAATTAACAAGCAGTTAAATTGTGTTCCCAAATATCCCATCTGGGGACTACCTGTTCATTTTTCCTCATTTTATAATATCAGAAGATTAGATCAACATGGGAGACTAATACTCACAAAACAAAGCCTGAATGATGAAAAGTTCTTGATGTCATTTGCTGGTCATATCTACAGTTGTGAATATTCAGAAATTTAGCCTCTTCAATAGTCTCCTAATTTCCTAGGGCATAAAGATCACTTTACAAAATTTCAGGAATCTGAGTCTTAGGTATTGATTTTCTGACAACAGATGATTTGGAAGATTTTGTCTCTGAGCTAGATCTCTATATTACCTGTAAGAAAAGTTTTAGAAAGTCAGCAGTGTGCAGTCAAGTTGATTATTAGGTGATTCTGAGCATGAAGTCCATAGTGAAAGAAGTTAGAAAGAATTAGGATCTGTACTTATCTCCCTCACTTGTATCCCAAACATTGATTTGTCTTTTCTCTAAAGAGAGGCCATCGCTTTTATCTTCTACAGAATGCAATAGATTATCTCTCCTTTCTTTGTCCATAACCTTGATTAAACACAAATAATTATTTATGTTTTGTGCTCTGACAGGTCCGGTTTCCTTTGAGCACAATGCCAGATGATGTTTTTAATGCTTTGTGGAAAGATGATCTGTGTTGTTTGGTCCTAGGTCATTGAGCTTGACTTCGATCAGCTGCCCGAGGGCGATGAAGTTATAAGTATACTGAAACAGGAACACACCCAGCTGCACATATGGATTGCTCTAGCGGTCAGTATAGATACAAATTCTGTATTTAAATGCTGCATTCACATAATCAAATCATGATTTCCATTTCCCTACTCTTATGACCAGTGATAACTGAGTTCTGAATAGGTACTTCATGGGGTAATTCAGTCTTTGATTCTAGGCCAAATGTTTCTGATTGACATATGCATATTAGGATTTTAATCTGATCTCTTTCTCCTGAAACAATGCCTCTTGAGGGTTGCTTTCTATGGTTTTTTCCCCCCTCAATCCATAGTTTTCCTGATTTATGCCTTTGATTACATGCTTCATAAAGAAGGAGGGGGCAGTATCTATACTGTGGAAAGTATGGTTAAATGTCAAAACATCAAAGAAGTTCAGAGGAAGAGCAGTGGATTTTTCACTTATAAATAGCTCAAAAAGTTGTGTTTTAAGGTGGTGAGGCACTGGCACAGGTTGCCCTTAGAAGTTGTGGATACCCCATTCCTGGAAGTGTTCAAGGCCAGGTCAGATGGGCCTTTAAACAACAGGAAAGTGTCCCTGCCCATGGCAGGGCAATTGGAACGAGATTATCTTCAAGGTCCCTTCCATCCCAGGCCATTCAATGATTCTAGGACTGAAAAATATTTGACATTATCAGAATACCTTTCTCTGATTATACCTACATTTATTTCTGCTTTATCCCTATATCCTAGAAAAAGTGTGTGAGATATCTAAAGCATCAGCTTGATATGTTCTGTACTCACTGGGGTGGCATTGTCTGTTAAAACTGTTTTGTAGCTGGAGTACTACAAGCAAGGCAAAACAGAAGACTTTGTGAAGCTGCTGGAAGCTGCCCGCATCGATGGCAACCTGGACTACAGAGACCATGAGAAAGACCAGATGACATGTCTGGACACTCTGGCAGCCTACTATGTACAGCAGGCTCGGAAGGAGAAGAACAAAGACAACAAGAAGGAGCTCATCACCCAGGCCACCCTGCTGTACACTATGGCTGATAAAATCATCATGTACGATCAGGTAAAACCAATATTTGAGCAAAAAAACATTTTTGTAAATTAGTGATTGGAGAGGAAACAAGTATTCATTCACTAAAGGGAAGATAGAAACTGCTCAGGCTTTAAAGTCACACGTAAGCAAAACTTGTATCTGAAATGTGCGTGGTGCCACCAGGAATAATTCTGTCTAGCTTGGCACACCTGATAGAACTACTTCAGTCAGCTTTGGAGGTTAGGAAAGAAGGATTGATATTCTCTTGCTTGATAAATGTGAGAGATAATTTAATATTAAAAAGCATTATAAGGCAGTTAATCTTTCACATAGTCTAAACTTCGTATTTTACAAAGATAAATGTATTGCAAATTCTTTTCCTTGTCTAGAATCACTTGTTGGGAAGAGCCTGCTTTTGCCTGCTTGAAGGTGATAAGATGGACCAAGCTGATGCACAGTTCCACTTCGTGCTCAACCAGTCTCCAAATAATATTCCTGCCCTACTCGGTATGAGTTTGTAGATATTGGTAAAAACCTGATCTCTTTGGTTGAGTTTTGGAGTGAATTATGTGCTTAAGAGGGTGTGTGTAGAGAGAATGTGATCAAGACACACATAGCAGAGACTAATTCAAATCTGGGAAGTACACATAGGTGGAAGAGCTAGGAAAAATGCAGTGCTAACTGGCATCTTCTGAGACCCATTGCCATACATCCAGTTCAGCTATTTATGCTTTCCTGATGGTGCCAGTGGAGCTGGACACTCTGTTAAGGATGAAGTTACCACTAGTGAGGGTAACACTTGTAATTTGAGTTGTTCACTAGTCTTAGTAAGTGTCTTTCCTCTGGACCAATAAGGAATTAAGTTTCTGCAGAAAAGTATGAAAATGTAAATTTAATGTGTTTTCATGTTTCCTTTTTTCATATACTTGACATCATCAAATGTAATAAAAGTTGTCGTCTGAATTTTCTGATTGTTTTTAACTGTAACTTTTGAAAATAGGCACAGCACAAGTTAACTAAATAATACTTGAGCTTCTGGTTTATAATCTTGGTTTTATTCCTGGTATGTTCTAACAGGTAAGGCATGCATATCTTTCAACAAGAAGGATTATAGAGGAGCCCTTGCCTACTACAAGAAAGCACTGCGTACCAATCCAGGCTGCCCAGGTAAGATAGAAAGTATTTGCTACTGCTTGCAAACTAACTCAGATCTTCCTAATTCAAATTCAAAGGTCATTTTTGTGGTCTATATCTGTCAAAAGTACCCCAACCCTCATTTTAGAGGGATTTAAGCATTAATTGACTTGAATTATTTCTTAATGTTTAGAGAAGGAAGTTGTGTTTAGGAAAATACTGTTCTTTTTTTAAGTATTGCCTTTTAAAGAGGTATTAGAAAATGGGATTTTGCATGTAAAAGAAATTAAAATTGTATGGGGAGGGAGGGAACTGTTCAAGACTCTTGCAGAATTTCTTTCTCTCTAAGCTCTTGGAATAAGGCTTCAGAAATTACATAAAAATGATGAAACAAGACATAAAAGGCAAAGTTCTACTTATAGGGCATGATGTGAATTTTCCTGGTGTTGTATTAGTTTCTTTATGCAAAAATCTGGGAAAGTGATTTTTAATGGCTGTAAAAGTGATATATGGGATTTAGATACGTTAATTCAAGGTATTTACATTAGGATCATAAATACTTGAAAGTCTCTTAGGAGATGTGATAAACTTTGCCATAACCTGTCAGAGAAAAGGTTTATTGCAAAGTTGATGTGTGTTCTGTGGTCTGCTTTACCATATTGATTGCTACAAAAGCCTTACTTTTCAACAAACGTCTTTCCTTCGCTGCCCTTTTTCTAATGGACACACGTTTGAAACTGCTGTTTATAAATTCTCTGTACTCTTAGATCACAAGCAGTATGATGTGAATTTTCTGTATTAGTCCATCTCTACTTGGTCATGGAAGTTGGAGGATGATAAACAGCATGGGAATCAGTTGATCGTTTGAGGAGAAATGCCAGCTAACTTGTTTATTCATCTGTGTTTTCTGAAGACCTGCTAGTTTGGGGTGAACTTAACTTGCCTAAGAAGTGTCCAGCCCTTCCATCTGGCAATTTTTTAATGCTTTTCTCTATTACTTTTTAATACATTCCTATAGAAATAACTTTTTTATTTGTTTGGCATTGGAGTCTGTGGGAGATAGATCAGTGTTCTAAGGTTTATGAAGGAATAAAGTCTTACTAATACATTCAAATTCATTTTGTGGCCAGCCAAGTATGGGCTGCTGCCTTGAAAAACAGCAAATTGTTAGGTGGCTTTACAGGCTTTAAGGAACTATGAAAAACTCTGCTTGCACTCCAGGTTGTGGAAAAAAAAAAAAAGGCATAAAGTTGAAACTTTGGGATTCTGAATGGTGTCATGTTGTTCTCTAGCTGAGGTTCGGTTGGGAATGGGCCACTGCTTTGTGAAACTGAACAAGCTGGAAAAAGCTCGCTTGGCCTTCAGCAGGGCTCTGGAGCTCAATTCCAAGTGTGTCGGGGCCTTGGTTGGACTGGCTGTTCTGGAACTCAATAATAAGGAGGTGGGTCTGGCTTAGCAGGAATCCATGCTCAGTTTGCTTTCTTTTAGCTAAAAAAAGCAAATTTTTTATCCTTTCAAAGATAGTTCAGTTATAAAATGGGTGATAACTTTTGTGGTTGAATAATTCTAAGTCTGTGCTACTGTTGGATGATGTTATAGATACGTGCTTGTGACATGAGCAGCACATTCTGAATAGCTTTCTTCTCTTGTTAAAAATCTTCAATTTTGTTATTTATAGAAAGGTTAGGTACAGAAAAACAGTGCCAGGTTAACTGTTTCATGTAAAATAATAAAACTCCGTGGTGAGATATGGGAAGGAAGGTCAAGGTAAAAGACATATTCCCAGGAGGTTAGAACAAGTTTCTTAGAAGTTTAGGGGTTAAGAACAAATTTTCAAACAAGTTTCAAAGTTACATTCATGCATGCATGCTGCATGGTAAACCAAAGAGTAAACAAGAAGAAATTTCAACTGGGCTGATAAAAGTAATTAAGTGGTGATCCACCTTTCTAGGTGTTGTATCACTAGAAAAATACATGCAAATATAGCTTAGTTGGGATCATAACATCCTTAGCATGGATTAACCATCTCAGATATTATCACTGGAGGTTGAGACCCTTAAGTGTTTTTTAAATAATGGATATTGTTACATAATTGTATGTGGCTAAAACTTAGTATGTTGCTTTCTATAGTTTTCTAGAAAGATCTTTTGTTAGCACAAAATGTCTGAAAATTTCTTGGTTTACTACTTAGTGGGGGAAAAAAAATCCTGTTATTACTTTCATGAAGAAACTAAAAAGTGGGCATAAGGGGTTTTTTCATAAAACTACAGAAAGAACCAAAAAATACTCTAAAGTCAATTTTATTAAATTCCACAGATGAGAAATTGATAGTATTTGGTATATTTCTTTTCCTGAAGATCTTTTGACTAAAGTCAAGGGATGAACTCACTCACCTGAAGATTCAAAAAGCTGTGATTAAAAGCTGAGTCGCTCAAAGATGTTTTGTGTTCTTTCTAAGAAATATATCCTCTGTGTTTTACTTCAAACTGTTCTCACAACTTTGTAGTAAAAGTTAGTGTAACACTGAAAAGTTGACACAGTGGAGGGAGAACACTCTGGGGAAAAGAGCCTCTCTGAGTGTCAAACTAATTTGTATCTTTTTTGTGCTTAGATATTTCTAATGTTTCTTCCTCCTAGAAGACGTTATGATGTCAGATCAGGGTTGAGATCACACTGTGCTCTCATTGAGGTCTGTCTGATCTGTTTTTCTTAAATGAAAGCACTTAGAGCTTTGGGACCTCTACCAATCTACTGGATTGGGTTGAAGTTGGACATGAGACTCAAGGTATTGGAGAACTTGGACAAATGCACAGTGTGATTGTAAATCACATTAACCTTTGAAAATGAAAGCAGGAAAGATTCCATATCTCCTTATCCAGGTGTATTGTTATGCTAGGTTTGGAAAGATTGCACATGTTCAAACTGAAATTGATTTTTTAGCTGCCTTCATGTTATGTTTTAACCTCTTAAAACCTAATCTGTTTAACAAGACAGCTTTCTTCTCATCATAATTACAAAGTAAATCACAGCCATTAGATGATTTCTTGATAGCATTTTTTGTGTTTCTGTTCAGAAATAAGTACAGATTAAGCTGACATGTTTGTGATACAGATTTCATGGTTGTCCTAAATAAAGAGGAATTATTTTATCAGTTGTGGATTTGAACTTGTAGGTAAATCACATTTTTACCCATGGGAAGCTTTCTTTAAGGTGTAAAGCTTCTTTAGAAAAGAGTAAGTTGATGCAATGATATTTTTGTATAAACACATCAAACTTTACTGATTTTAAAACAAGATCTGAAGTTGTTGTTTAGAATTTGAACATGAAAATATCTTCATTCATGAAGATATTTCAATTCATTTGAATGAATTCAAATTCATTTCAATGAATTTTCAATTCATTCATCTTCATTCATGTTGAATGAATTGGGTAAAACATCGAAACCCAAACCAAACAGGTACTAGGGACACTGAATAGTAGAAGGAAGGCTGTCAGGCTGTGAGTGTGACATGTCAAAGGACATCAACACTAAGTCTTTCGGGTTTTTTTGCCTTTTTTTCTCTCTTAGAAAGTCCTGCTCTGCCATTTTCCATCCCTGTATGGT
Source organism: Peucedramus taeniatus (assembly GCA_013400575.1). NCBI lineage: Eukaryota > Metazoa > Chordata > Aves > Passeriformes > Fringillidae > Peucedramus > Peucedramus taeniatus. Next base: position 78,880 of record WBNO01021040.1, on the reverse strand, counting down.
AGCTTCATTTTCCACCTGTATGCTGCAGGAAGAAAAGCCAGTAGCTGCATTTACTTTTGTTTGTGAGCTCAGTGTGGTGTTGTCAGAAATCCTGAGCAGCCTAGACTGAAAAATAGTTTTGAAGATGGTAATAAGATACAAATATTGAGGTGCTGCTGATACCTGTCAATGTTTCATTTAGGCTGATTCCATCAAGAATGGTGTTCAACTCCTCTCTAGGGCTTACACAATTGATCCCAGTAATCCAATGGTGTTGAATCACTTGGCTAATCACTTCTTTTTCAAGAAGGTAAGAGATCAGTGAAATTTTACAGTTAAATGCTTGATAATCTCTGAACAGCAAGAATTCTGGTGTTATATTCAAACATATTTCATCAGGTGCCTAGTATCTGTTAATCTAGATGAAGAAGTGTGAGGTTTTTGGCCTGAATTTTGTATAAACCTTTCTCAAGAAAACCAAGAAAGGTACACTTACTTAAATCAAAATCAACTTTGTGTCCTGAAGGGGTTTTGGGGTTTTGATGTTAGGGATTGTTTTTTGGTTGGTTGGGATTTTTGTTGGTTTGTTTTTCCCCCTCCTCACTCTTCCATGCTTTGAAACATGAAATGGAGAAAAGAATAGTAATGGCTAAAACTAAGTCTGTTATTATTTAGTCAGTGCTGTTATATTGTTATATAGCTTTGTTATATTTTCCAGCTATCCATGTTTAAAGCTTTGTTATATTTTCCAGCTATCCATGTTTAAATCATAAAATCACTTGACCATAAATAAAATGAAAACTTCCAGATTTCATTTAACTTCCTTTTTTTTTTTCTGTCAGGACTATGGTAAAGTACAACACTTGGCTCTTCATGCTTTCCATAACACAGAAGTGGAAGCGATGCAGGCAGAGAGCTGTTACCAGCTGGCGAGGTCTTTCCATGTGCAGGTAGGGCAGTTTTTGAAAGTCCCCTTTGAGCTCACATTTTTTAAAAGTCTCTATCGTAAAAGTTCATGCAAAGGTTACCTTTAAAAAGACTGACTGTTCTTCATTTAATTCCTTTCAATTAGGAAGATTATGATCAAGCTTTCCAGTATTATTACCAGGCCACTCAGTTTGCCTCATCTTCTTTCGTACTTCCGTTTTTCGGATTGGGTCAAATGTACATTTATCGAGGGGACAAAGAGAATGCTTCACAATGCTTTGAAAAAGTCTTGAAAGCCTATCCTAACAATTATGAGACTATGAAAATCCTTGGATCTCTTTATGCAGCTTCAGAAGATCAGGAGAAACGGGATATTGCAAAGGTGAGTTTTCCTTCCACCAGCATCGTGTTTATTTGCAAGAGTAGAACTTGGAAATCAGACTTGAAATCAGATTGTTCCTTAAGTTGAATAAAACTCAGGGTTAGGTGTCTGTAGATACGGAATATTTCATATGGGCTGTCATGAGGGGTCTTCCTGTCTGTGAAGAGTCACAACTTCTGGACAGAACTGAGACTACACTAGGCTCTGGGTAAAGCATGTCGAGGAATTTAGAGAAGCCCCAGCCTCATGTCTCTATTTGGTATGTGAAAAGGGCAGAATTCTTTCCATACATATATGTATATATAAAATTGTCTGAAGATGGGAAGTCAACTCATGATTTCCTGAAGACAGCAAATCAGCTGGTGATTTCCAGAAAGCACTTGTCTTATCTGGGCTTATCTGGAAGGACAGTGATGCTTTTTTTTTTAGATGAAAGGTATTTTAAATCTAATGTTGAGTAGATAAATGCAAGAAATGTTAAGACATTTCTCTAGCTTTTCATGTTGGTGTAATAGCCTTTGTTTCTCTTAGGACTTGAAACAGGTGTTCTCTTCTACAGAAGAATAGAATAATGAAGGAAGGAAAGTAATGCAGATTTATTACTGTGCAGATGTTTAGGATGTTTGCTTCTGCAATATGGTATATCTTTCTAGTATTAAGGTTAATGCCTTCACTCTTTCTTTCATTTCCATTTTTTAAAACAGGCTGTGTGTCTTTGAAATGGCACATTTATCTTCTGTTTTTCAGGGGCATTTAAAGAAAGTCACAGAACAATATCCTGATGATGTAGAGGCATGGATTGAGCTAGCCCAAATTCTAGAACAGACTGATATACAGGTATTATTAATATACACTTGGTGAATTGTGTGTGTGCTTTTCATAAGAGCATGTAGAGCTCATTCTCTTTTTTCACTCATCCACTTTCTGTTTCTTTCCAAAGGGTGCTTTGTCAGCCTATGGAACAGCCACACGCATTCTGCAGGAGAAAGTACAGGCTGATGTCCCTCCAGAGATCCTGAATAATGTGGGTGCCCTGCACTTCAGGCTGGGAAACCTGGGAGAAGCAAAGGTATGCAGCTACTCACAGTTTGAATGATGTTTCTTTGTCACACAGAAGTTTTTCTCTGAGGATATTCTGGAATGCTTCATTCTTCTTTTCTTTCTGTGCTTCAGAAATACTTCCTGGCTTCGCTGGATCGTGCAAAAGCAGAGGCTGAGCATGATGAGCATTACTACAATGCCATCTCTGTGACAACATCCTACAACCTTGCCAGGCTCTACGAGGCCATGTGTGAATTCCACGAAGCTGAAAAGCTCTATAAAAACATTTTGAGAGAACATCCAAATTACGTTGATTGTAAGAAACATTTGGTATTTCAGTTCTACAGTCGTCCTTATAATACCAAAAATCTTCGGGTTGACAGTGTCTTCTGCTCTTCTTATGTCTGTCTTCCCTTGTTTTCACAGTAGTGTTAAGGCTAAATAGCCTGTGCTATTTGCCACAAGCTGCAGCACACATCATGCCCCATCCTCATCTGTAGCCTTTTCCCTGTTTGTTTTCATTGTCACCTGCAGGTACCCTTCCCAAAGCTTGTGGAGATGGGAGAGCTATTTAAAATGGAGGGAGAAGAATTATGCAACTGATGGATCCTTATTTCCTTGCAGTTTTTTGGTTGTCTTTAACTTATGAAGCCAATTTAACACATCTGCAATACTGTAACTCTTCAAAACCTGCAGTTTTTGTATGGCCATCATGGGTGCAAGTTCCTCTTCACATCGTATTTCTCATTGTGAATAGAATATGAAAGGTGTCTTAGTGTTTGCTGTCCGTAGCTGATCAAGAGAGAGATTGTTTTTGAAATTGATGCATGGACAATATTTTCTTTGTTCAAGATGACTTTAACCTCTTCCCTGATTTTTATTTCATTTTCTATTTTTTTTTCAGGCTACTTGCGCTTGGGAGCTATGGCCAGGGATAAAGGGAATTTTTATGAGGCTTCTGATTGGTTTAAAGAAGCACTTCAAATCAATCAGGTTTGTAACCCTATAAGTGTTTAACATTAAAACACTCTAAATATAATAAGTTAACTTAAAATTTAATTTTCCTCTTTTTGTGTTTTTATTTTGTTTAAACTAGGGGAAGAAGAGAGCACTGCCAGATATGCTCTCTGTGTTTTGTTTGGGGTTCTTTTGAATATGGAATTATGTTTAAGAAGAATAACACTTTATACTTGGAAAAGAACCCTTACAAAGGAAAAGAGTGCTTTTGTAATTTAGAGTGAATTTTTATTTAGGATCATCCAGATGCCTGGTCTCTGATTGGCAATCTTCATTTGGCTAAACAAGAGTGGGGTCCAGGACAGAAGAAATTTGAAAGAATATTGAAGCAGCCCTCCACACAAAATGATACTTACTCCATGCTGGCTCTTGGCAACGTCTGGTTGCAGACTCTCCATCAACCCACAAGAGACAGAGAAAAGGTAATGGTCATCTCTCTGCCCTGAGTGTGGGCTTATTTGTTTATTTTTTGTATGTTGTTAGCTACTCAGAGCCTCTTCTTAATGTCTGTTTGGCATCTTCTAGTTCATAAAACCTCTGGGTAGATCTTTTAATACCCCACTTTAGAAGTGAGTGATGAATTGGGGCATTTTTTTTCTGCAGGAGAAACGTCACCAAGACCGTGCATTAGCCATCTACAAGCAAGTCCTCAGAAATGACCCAAAGAATTTGTATGCTGCTAATGGCATAGGTGAATATCAGACTCTAGTTTTGCTTCAGAGGTGATCATATTCTTAAGTTTCATGCTTTAATAGAGAATTGTTCTTTCAGGGCCTGAGCACTGTAGAGTGGAGCCCAAGAAATGGCAGCTATGTCTGTTTTTGAAGGGACACTTTATTGAGGCAATATTGAGTTTTCTGTGGTGGGAGTGCACAGTGCATGAAGCTCACACTGCCCATATTCCTCTCCCCTCAGGAGCTGTCTTGGCACACAAAGGATATTTCCGTGAAGCTCGTGATGTTTTTGCCCAAGTGAGAGAGGCCACAGCAGATATCAGTGATGTGTGGCTGAATTTGGCACATATCTACGTGGAGCAGAAGCAGTACATCAGTGCTGTGCAGATGGTAACATCTCCACATTGAGCTACCTCCTGTCTTGGCTCAGATGACTTCTAGATGTCTCTGTGTTGTCAGGGCAGCTGGGAAAATTTCTGAGCTGTGTTTTAATAAGTTCTAGGTCTATTTCTAACAAGCTGTTGGTTGTCAAGTGTAGATTTAGTAACAGACTGCCAAATGTGGGTGGGAGGTAACAAAACACCTACCAACTTTTATATTTTTTTGGTAGCAGGGTTAGAATTTTGGTTGTGGAATAAATTACTAGCCAGAGGAGTTTCAGTCAGTGTAGTTACTGTATGTGATTTGCATGCAGATGTTTCCAAAGTAAGTAAATACAATTTGCTGCTGGGATTTTTTTTTTCAAATAGCAACAATTCCTGTTTTTCTTCTTGTAAATGACCACATGAATACTTTAAGAGTTATCTTAAAAGCTGACTGGGCTGTAATTGCACTCAGCACCGTTAAAATCACAAATTTATGCTGGAAGAAATCTCTTGAGGTCAGCTAGTTTGACCTGACCTGCCCAAGCAAGTAAATGTTCAAGTGTCAACCTATTCTGAGTAAATTGACTCAATTAGTTGATGAAAAGCATACAAATAAGCTTAAAAACACAGCACGTGTTGAACAGGACAGAAACGAAGAACAAACTTGTGTCATTTAAGATGGGTCCTTATTGAGGCTCAGAGACACTTCATTCAGAGCTATTCTGAAGCTTTTTGTGATGCTTAATAAAGAAGTGTTACTGGGCCTCTCTTACATGATCAGGAGCTCAGTAGTCACTGTCCTCCAGTGAACTATTGTTAGCAAGCTTTGGCACCACAGTCACGTTCACTGTGTTGTGCTTGAATGGGGTCTGTTGTTTTTTTAGCACTTGACTATTTTTATTGACAAAAAGACTAATGAAAACTTCATTTTAGCAATTGTTTAAGCAGTGAATTACAATGGGGAAGTGGGTATCACTTTCACCTATCGATTTGGGAGAAAAAATATTTTACTCATTTGCTAATTTATTTAAGAAAAGGTGTTATTAGAAATGTGTTTATTTACTGAAGTGTTTTATTGTTTCCCGAGTTTTGCTATGCAGTCACAGTTTGAAATATATTATATTGGACTCAAAGGGAGACAAATTGAAATTACTAGCCCAGTTTACTGCAGCCACAATAATTATCCTTCTGAGTTCTCCACCCTAGAGCATACAAATCTGAGGCAGGCTTGAGCTAAACACAAAATCTTGAATGCTGAAGTTGCTCACAACACAGTGAGATCCAAGAGCAACAACCTCAGGTGTTACAGTTCAGGGCAATTTTTCTGTACTTGAGCTGCAAATAAAACTTTGTACTCCTTGCTATTTTGGAGACTTAGAGAGGGTGAAGGGTACCTTGAGAAAAGAGTATGTCAGACAGAAGGTGCTTTCTACTGAAAATTTAAATGTTTGGTATCTTTTAAGCCTTTAATTCTAGACCCACGAAAGTTACAGTAAGAAGTCATCTTTTACACTTAAGAGAAACTGATGTCCCTTGGCATGGGCAAGTTCCTCAGCTGGGTGGACAGAGCAAATTTGATGTTGAGTTATGTGGAAGGTCTGGATTTTTTTTAACTAATTACATCAGATATATGGAATTAGTATATTAGATATATTTCATTTGGTAAAATATCTGATATGAATAAAGAAAATAGATCATTTATTCCCCCCACACACTGTGGAGAATATTGAGTGGTCTTAAAATGAGTCATGTTGGTTGGACTTTGTTGCAGTAAATGCTACTTTAAAAAGTATTCTTTTGTTCTTAAGACCTACAGAGCCTTCTGGGCTGCAGCCAGTTTCAAGAAAAAAGGAAGTACTTGCCATGGAATAGGAGAGAGAATGTTCTGATCAGTGAAAAGGAGGCACCCATGTAGCATAACACACTTCTTAAAAAACAAAAGGCATATTAGCAGCAATGCTTTCTAAGAATAGAATCATTTACTAGAGTTAGCTAACCAAAATAACAAACCACTGTTGCCTCTTACTTTGATTTTTTTTTCTTTTATTTCAGTATGAAAACTGCCTCAGAAAGTTCTATAAGCATCAAAACACTGAAGTGTTGTTGTATTTGGCCCGGGCACTGTTTAAATGTGGCAAATTACAGGAGTGCAAACAAACTTTGTTAAAGGTATGGATCTAGAACATCATGGATCACAGAATACAATTACTGTTAGTTGATGTGTGTTTGTGTTTCTTTAAATTTGGTGGTCTGGGATTGAAATGATGCTGTTTATTCTCTGTATGTCATTTCTGTATAATGTTGTAGCTTATCTTAAAAACGTTTTTTTTTCCAGGCCAGGCATGTGGCTCCAAGTGATACAGTCCTCATGTTTAATGTGGCTTTAGTGCTGCAAAGACTTGCTACCTCTGTCCTGAAAGATGAAAAAAGCAATCTGAAGGAAGTGCTTAATGCTGTGAAAGAGCTGGAGCTCGCCCACAGGTAAAGATCATTTGTTTATAATCATTATAATCCATGTTGTTGTCCCCTTACTTTGTACTTGCAGTATTGAGCACAAATCTGGTCAGAAGAGCAATTGTCTTCTACAAAGCACTGTGTAATTCTAGAGTTTCTAGTAGGAAAACAAAATATTGGGCCTGACAAAACTGTGTTCAGATTTTGTTCCAGAACCGGTTTTGTTGGCCAATATGTGTTTCTCAAAGAGTTTTTTTATTGCTGTGACCAAGATGCTCTTGTTCCCAGAAATGCACAGTTGAAAAGATGTTGACAATTATTCTACAACTTGAATACTATTTTATGACTTCTTTCAAAGCAAACTATAAGGCTTAAAAGCAAATCTGTTTATCTTACATAAGCATAATTAATGACTGGCAGTCCCTTAAGACTAATTTCACCCTCCTTTTGGCAAGTAAAGCCCAAGTACTGTCACAGTTTTAAGAACAGAAGCAGTTTCTTAAGTGCACTTGAGATATTTTAGTTCTCTTTAAAAAACAATAGTAGAAAATTCTGTGCAGACACCAGCGTGATTAATCTGATCCAGTTGTCACCATCCTTGAACAGAGCTTTAAACCATTTATCCTGCTCATGGGTGTAGCTGGTGCATGATTTGTGCATTCCTAGCTCTGCTGTTACATTGAGGATGGAAGTTCTAACTTAAATTTAATGAGAAGCTTGTTATTTATTGTCTTGAAGAAGTTGCATCAATTTATTTTTGCCTATTAACTGAAATTTTTGGAAAATACTCTCCATAGTCTAGACCTCAAGCAAGGAATTATTATATTCATGTACCCAAGAATTTGAGTCTAGCACAAAAACACTTTATTTGAAATGTGTCTGAGGGTGTATGGCAAGAAACTGTGGCCATCTTGAAAGTTAGAAGTAATTTTCTTTTAAATTGGAGAAACTTTTCAAAGCACTCATCATCATAGCTTACTATCTACTTGTAAGTGTGTTGTATTCTCAGGGGCCTGTCCGCTAGGTCAAGGAGGCTGCTCTGAAAGGATTTTTGAAAAACAAGTTTCCCTTCCTTCTCTTATACTGAATTCAGGCATGTAATCTGTGACAGATAAGGAATCAATCTGTTGGGGTCAGCAATGTACTTACTGGTGGGAGCCAGCAAATGCAATCTCAGAACTCTCTTTAGAATTTTTCCTCTCCAGAGTGGTTTTAGAATGCTTTAAATTTGGAGTGCTCAGAGTGCACTTCTTAACTGTTAAAAGATGCTGTATTAAAAGGTGTTGGCACAGAGGAAATTGGCAGGATTTCATCAGTTGAATTCTACAGGTTTGTAATTCAGGAATAAATAATTTGTTTTAAGGCAAAATTGCAATAAATATATAAGTAATGCCACGTTTGCTTACTTTGGTTTCTTGTGTTTCCTCCAGGTACTTCAGTTACTTGAGTAAAGTAGGTGATAAGATGAGATTTGACTTGGCACTTGCTGCTACAGAAGCCAGGTAAAAAAAAAAAAAGACAAAAAAACCAACCCACAAACAAATCATTCAGATTCTAAGTGAAACTTTTTTGTCCTCTTTTGTTTTGTTTTGTTTTTAATATTAAAACTAGATTCCAAAATTTAAACTGTCAGTTTTTTAGAGTAGTAGAAATACAAGTGCAGGGTCACTCCCTACTACTGTTTCATTCTTTTCCTGTGTTTCACTTCTGCACATTCTTGTAAGATTTCCATAGCCCCATACAAATACCATGTGTTGGCCATCCTGCACTGTACATCTGAATGGGTATCATTGAAGCACTTTGTGCAGAGAAGAAAATTTCAGTGCTAAAAGAAATGTCATTTTGGCATCAGCTAAGAGGGGGTTGAAAGCACCTTGCTTTAATGTTTCATGTGACTTGGACACTTTATGCAACCTCAGCTCTCACACTATTGGGTTTTTTAAACTTGTATTTTGCCCTGCCTTTCCAAGAAGGTTTGTTAGGTTGTTGTGATTGAATACAGGTTCTTATTAACCATACTTCTGAAGCTCTCCCAACTGGTTGGCAGGACTCCTCTTATGTTCATATGTGGGTTTTCTGTATATGAGTTGGCTAAGTTTGAAGTGTGAAGCAATATGTTCTGAAATGATCCATTGGAAGATAAATTAGCTTACTAAAAATGCTTTAATTTACTCAAAAATCTGCACTGCTCTTCTTTGTGCTATTTCAAGTTCATCGGGGATATGAAAGTAGTGTTGTGATGCAGGCACTTTTTTATAAAAGCATTTCTTTTTGTCTTTGCCACCTTGCCTTACCTGAGAACCTTGGATTTTGCAGGCAATGCTCTGACTTACTGAGCCAGGCCCAGTATCATGTGGCTCGGGCACGCAAGCAGGATGAGGAGGAGAGAGAGCTGCGTGCCAAGCAGGAGCAGGAGAAGGAGCTGCTTCGCCAGAAACTGCTTAAAGAACAGGTTTCATTCCACTAAATTCTGTATATTGCATTTCATAAATGTACACATTGACAATATGTGTGCTCCTGCTGCTCTGGGATGGTACCTAGTAGCTGTTTTTCTTAGTCATAGTAAATGCTAGCTGAAAATACTACAGCTAACAGGTGATGCTCTTACTTCCCCATAGCCTCAGAAATATTTAGTTGTATAATGAAATAAAATAGATGTGCCAGAAGTTCCACCATCAGACTTTTACCTATTCTACCATGGGCTTTTTTGTAGAAAATTTTTTGTAAAAAACGTGGGGGTTTTTTAGCCATATGCACCTTCTGCTGTGATACAGAGCATCAAAAAGCAATTTTACAGTCTCCTGACAGCAAATCATTTCTGTGCCTGCTATTATAATCACCATGGTGGTGCAAAGACAATGGTAATGGTTGGCTTCCCTGATGTTTCAGGAAGAGAAGCGCCTGAGAGAAAAAGAAGAGCAGAAGAAACTTCTGGAGCAAAGAGCTCAATATGTGGAGAAGACCAAGAATATTCTCATGTTCACTGGTGAAGTAGAAGGATCAAAGGAGAAAAAACGTGGTGGTGGTGGAGGCAGGGTACAACAGAATTTTTTAATCTCTTTTTTTGTTTTTTATTTCTTTTAAACCTTAATTTTCCCCTTCTGATATATAGTCTCTTACAGGAGCACGAGTTTTTAATTTCAAGCTCCTAGGCTCTACTGAGTAAAATTTCACAGGTTTAATATCAAAATGTCAAAATTGGAAGCTAATACTTCAAAGTTCTAAGCATGATGGCATCACTAAAATGTGTTCAGTTGTTAAAATAACAGAAGATTATCTTATTATGTGCCAATTGGGCATCAGTTTCTAAATGATACCTATCTTGTGGCAACTTTGCCATAGTCTCTAGAAGGTTTGTATTTTCATTTCTTCCAGAACATGTTCAGCTAAATTTCCATTTTGAAGTGTTTCCTGGTAGCTTTGTAACTGGGATGTGAATAATAGGTTCTGTTGTCTGTGTTTCTAACAGCGTTCCAAAAAAGGAGCAGGGGAGTTTGACGAGTTCGTCAATGATGACAGTGATGAAGATCTGCCCATCTCTAGAAAGAAAAAGAAGAGGAAGGGCAGTGGCAGTGAACAGGATGGGGAAGAAGAGGAGGGTGAGAGAAAGAAGAAGAAGAGGAGGAGGTAGCTGATACTTTAATTAATGTCAATTTAATATTAGACTTCCCAGAGCATTAGTAGGGCTTCTAAGTAAATTCTCTGCAGCCTTTTGTAACAGCTTCAAAACAAACTCTTATCAAGAGGTCACATAGTTAGTTTTTACTAACACATTACTTTTTATAAGACTTAAGCAACCACTCTGCAAAGGAAGTAGGAGTAACACTTGATGAACCGGACATTTCTTGAGACTGATATTTTTGTAATATTTTTTTTTGCAATATTATGCTTTATGCCATATAAAATGTGTTTCTGTTCAAGACCCCAGAAGGCAGAAGAGGGGAGTGATGATGAAGAACACGAAAATGGCCCGAGGCCTAAAAAGCGACGTCCACCCAAAGCAGAGAAGAAGAAGGCTGTAAGTTAAACCCTGAATAACTGCATCACTCTCTAAATACATATTTGGAGTTCAGCATTACCCTGGTCAAGAGAGATTTATTAGTGTTGAAAATTACAGCATAGCCTCCTGAAGCCAACTGGTCTTAGAGCTTATTTTTATCCTCCTCCCTTGTTGCTATTGCTGCTTCAAGGATGAAAAGGATATTTCCAAAGCCATCTAGAATTAAGTGATAGTAAATGGAAAATTTTTTAAAAGCTTGTCTGATTTTCTGAACATTTGGGCCCTGTGCCACATAAACAAGCAACCCTTTGTTTTTGTCCTGTACAGCCCAAACCAGAACGTCTGCCTCCTTCAATGAAAGGAAAGATCAAATCAAAAGCCATCATTTCATCGAGTGATGATTCTTCTGATGAGGACAAACTCAAAATTGCTGATGATGGGTAAGAACCTTAATTAACTTTGTATGAACTTAGAGTTTCAATGCACGCCTTCAAGAGAAAATGCTGTGTTAATGAGATAACACAAAAATAATGAGAAGTTTTTTCATTGTACTCGAAACATCCCTTCCCAGTGCAAATTAATTCCACTCATTCTTCGAACACTAGCATTCCCCAAATCCTGATGTCTTGCTTTATTTATCAGCTAAACGGAGCACCTTTTAATACCATTTTTTCCCCTCTGCTTTTCCTCACAGCCACGCTAGAAATAGCAACAGCGATTCTGAGGAGGGGGAGCAGCAGCACAGCAAACGCATTGTTTCCGATAGCGATTCCGATAACAGGAACAAGTCTGGCAGCGAGGCAGGCAGTCCCCGCAGGTCCAGCGCCCGCGCCTCCGAGGAGGAGTCTGACAGTGACAGGTCCCCGAGGAAGAGGCGGCGCTCGGAGTCGGAGCAGTCGGACAATGAGTCCGTGCAGTCAGGGAGGAGCCGCGGCTCCGGCGGCTCCGAGAACGAATCGCGCCCGGCTTCGCGCAGCGCCGAGTCCGACAGAGACTCCGAGAGGGGCTCTGACCATGAGGGGTCTGCCAGAGCTTCTGGCAACGAGTCTGAACCAGAGGCATCTAATGATGAGGGCTCTGAAGGAGGCTCAGATGACAGCGATTAGAGCTCAATTACAGAACATATTTTAAAAAAGTTCATGTAAATACATCTCAGTTACAGGGGAGATAGAATTTTTATATTTCAAAACTGTGATTTAAAGAACCTTAATGTTTTAGTAAACTGTTGTGAGACCTTCATGTGATTCTTTCTATTAGTTAATAATGGATGTTTCTCTAAGTTGGCTTATGGTGTATTTTTAAATTTAAACCACTGTAGGTGCACAGAATCTCTGTCCTGTAGTCAACACACCGAGGATGGAATGCATGTGAAAACTATGGGACATAAAATCTCCTTAGGTGGTTCAGTGTGGCTAAAACTTTGTTTTGTGATTATACATGCATAGATGGATCTTAAAATCCTACCAGATGCAACAGAGCTGTGGATATTTATCTTTTTCCTCACTCGGAGTCAAGGTCAGTAGGGAAGTTTTTCTTATTTTCTATTAAAGAATAAATGTGCCACGATGCAGCCCTTTTATGTTTTCAAGGGTCTGTTCTTTTGCTTCTGTTTTTGTGTTAAATCAGTTGAAAATATACAGATCTTAGAGAAATTTTATAAACTAGTGATGCAGATTTAGAGGAAATATTTAAATTGGCTGGTAAAGACATTCGGGAGAACTCTGTATTACTTGAGAAAGGTAAAGCTGCAAGTGTCACAATAAAATGTTCTTGCTTATTTGCTTGGAGTGATTTGTTTTACTCCTTAGAAGATATAAGCACAATACCTGAAAACATTGAATTTGACAATGGAATCTGCTTGGAGGAGGTGGTCCTCGCTGTATTGTAAGTAAATGGCTTTGGAAACTAAGTCCTTTCACATAATGTGTTCAGGAGTAACAATGAAAAATTGCTGTGCTGTAGACTAAATCTGATTTCTCTCTGTGGTTCTGAAAAAATCAGTTGTACCAGTCCAAGAAAATGTTTTTCTTTTTTCATTGGTCATTAAGTCCTGTGTCAAGCATTTGCTAAGAGAAGATTCTGTAGGTCTGGATAGTGTACTGCTACCAGTTCTAATAGACTGTATGGCCTAAATATGGTGCCTTGTTTTTAGGAGGCCTGGATTGTCACTACTGATAGTTCACTTGAAGCTCTAAGTGAAACTGAAGTTTCCCATGCTGCTATTTCTGGTTTTTTGTGAGCATGAGCTGTTCTCATTGTGGATGGGTTTGTTCATGTGTTTATGGGCTGTTGGTAACCATAGCAGACAGCAGAATGCAGAACACATGAGATGTCTCTCTTTGTGGCTCAGTTTGATATCAAGTTTCTGTCTGTGTTCTTACCTAAAACTTAGCATCAGAGTAGAAGCACAACCCTCATGTTTGTTGAGTCAGAGCAAAGCTGAATCATGACCCAGAACCACAGGGAAGCAGTGGATAGCTGAGGTGGGAATGCTTGATGTCACATGGCTTCATTTACAAGGCTGTGGAGAAGTGTGAGGAAATTAATGCAACTAAGGAAAGCTGATACATGCAAGGTGAAACAAATGGAGCATGGACAGCAGTGGCAGGTGTGAGAGTAGCCAGCTCTTAACAATAGGAAGGAAAAAGATGTACAGCACTTACTATGGGATCTTAGAAACTCTTCTCTGCCTCAAATACATCTCTCCTGTCATAGCTTTGTCATGTTACTAATTCTGTCTTCCTTGTGAAAAGTCTGCAGATTTTGTTTGACGCTGTATGTACAAAAAATACATTTTGTGTTGGCTAAAGATAGCTCTAGATGAAGTGCTGTGTGGGTCTTCAGACCTAACATCCAGCTGGAGAGAAATGCTTTCTGGAAGTGTAAAATACCAGGGGTTTTCAGACATCTCTTGTGTGAGAGGTATTTTTTGTGCTCTTCACAGAAAGGAGTTGTGTAAGGAAAGGTTATGACTTAATACAGCTTGAACTTTGTGATGTACAAGAGGCCAATTAACAGGGACAGAAAGGGGACAAGGGATGCTTTTGCTTCACTATTCCTCTGCTTTTACCAAAAAACAAAAACCAGAAGTCATTTTCTTTTTTATTCAGTTTGAGGAGGAGAGTTAACGGAAGGATTAAGGTTATATAAAAAGTCATGTGTTGCTGTAACTGGAGAGAAAGCTGTGTTTTAGCTTAATTAATATTTTCTAATGCTTTTTTTTTTTTGAAAGTGCTGTGGTGGAATAACATTGCCGTAATTCTCTCTTGGCAGCATTCCTTGCCTTCTAAAGTAGGTGGTTGGCTTGCAGCTATTAAATTCCTTTATTTTTAGCAGTAATCTATTCCTGGATAAAATACAGCAAGTTAGAAGTCTTGCTAGAGAAGTGCTTTATTCCTAGTTTCTGTTTTGCATCCTCAGTTGCATGATGTGGATTGCATCTATTCAATCCACAGTTCCATGACTGCAGGAAGTGTTTCCTGGTGAGCTCTGTTGCAGCTCAGCATTTTGCTGTCCTCACATGTGAGCAGCACATAATCTCCAGAATACAAGAGGAAGAGGCGTGTAGAATTTGCTCTCATTCCTGAAATTTGTAGATTTGGCCTTTCACAGAGCATTTCAAATGTAATTTGATTTAAAAAAAAAAGTTGCTGGGTTGGGTATTTTGTTTTTGGAGGAGGGGCGGAAGAGGGAAGTTGGTTGGGGCGTGTGTTTGTAAGTTTTTGGGTTTTTTAATCCACTTACTCAATTTTTTCTTTCAGAAGCTTTTCCAGGTCAGTTCTTGGTGGGAAGGAGTATCTGTCACTGCTGAATGACAAAGCATCTGTGTGTAAATTGATCATTCTCTTTGCAAATCTCCACTTCTGCTAATTTAACTCAGAAAACCACAGAACTCTATCCAGACAGAAACAAGGAATATATCTGGGAACGTGCTGCCAAGGAAGTGTTTGGACAAGGCAAGACCTATGGTAGGAGTACAACAGCTAAAATTATATCAGTTCTTTCTACAAGGAAGTGCCACTTCCTGGGAATAAGTTGCTTCCCACGTTAAATATTTCACTGCTTAGAGCAGTGTTTGTGGCAGCAAAGTTTTAAACTTACATTGCTGTTGACATCTTGTATTAAGACTCACAGGCTTTCTGGAACAAGTTTGCTCCTTACTTCTTTCCTCCTTACTTTGTTTTGCAGTTTTTTTAAACTCTCTTGTTAAATATTGGTAGTTACCTTACAGTCAATAAATCTGGAGCTCAGAAATTACCTGGCAAAATTCCTACAGCTGGAGCAGCAGTCAGCAGGGACAAATTCAGTATTAATGTGAGTAACAAAACAAGTTGGCAAAATGGATGTGAAAAAAAGATGTGTAACTGAATGCTCATTATTCTCATAGCTACTAATATATAATTGCTCTGCAGAAAAGGATTTGAACTGGAGAATCTAAGGGAGTACCAGGTATGGGAATACTTAGGAGAGAAATTCAAAGTCAGTATACTGAAAATCAGTATTATTTCCATCCTGTCTGTGAATTTTGGTCCACATCTGCTCAAGCTTCATACTTTTATACTAGAAATACTTGGAACTTCAGGATTTTTTTGGTCTTGGCTGCACTATAGAAGGTACAGTTGTGTAGTCATGCACCTTGTAATGTCTTTTTTACCTGTGGTTCATAACTATTGGAGAGCTTAAGAATGCTCATGATAGCTGTGTTGTTCTTTAAGTGCCTTTGGGTTGTTTTCTTCCTCTTTTTAATTCTTCCTTTGCCCTGAGGCAAAAACTTCTTTCACTGCAGCTTCCAGAGTCTGGGACTGTTGAAGTATTTGGGGCTGGCAAACTTGATTGAGTTTACCTCCATTTGAATTGATAAATGCTGAAGAGTCCCTATTGCTGCTTCTGAATATGTGTCATCCTTATTTTATGCATGTCCCTTGATCTCCCTGTTTGGAGATGCCCCCAATATTGTTGTGGTGTTGCCTGAACTCTAGCAATGCTGTTTGAAGAATTTCATACCTTCTCACCCAGCCTTTGCTGATGAAAATACAAATACAGTTTTAGCTGAAGAAAAGAGGGAGTTTTTGCACCTGAGAGTGAGTGTTTGTGGTGGTTACTTCTGGGGTGTTTTCTTTTGCCTTGGAAGGTTCCAAGCAATGCTCTGGCTCTTTAAATGTTTTTGAACCCTTCAGAGTTTTTAGCACATGAATATCCTCTCTTGCCTCTCTCATATGCAAATCCCATATGCTAATTGCAACAGCTAAAGCATTCTTGGACACATTGAGGAATACCTAAAACATTCTTGGACATTTTGAGGAATATTGTGGGCCCATTCTGGTTCTTAGGACCTCCTGTCAAAGGTGCAGTTGAGTTGGTTGCACAATCTCTCTTCAGTGACAGATAGGTCTCAGCCAGAATGTTCCAGACTGTATCTGCTAATTCAGAAGTGACTTTCTGATTTAGGGCACACAGGTAGTAGTAGAGAGCTCATCTTTGCTGGCTGCTCATTCTATAGGACAAAGGAGGTTGTAATTTAAGAAGAATCTCATACAATGCTATATTCCCTCTGTCTGGTTCCACAACTCTGTTAGAGAAAACTGGTTTTGGAGTGTTCTCACCTTTGCACCTGAAGGTTCTGACTGTACAGACGACACTGCTGAACCACAGACTCCTTTAAGCAGAGCTAATACTGATAAATACTAGTAAATACCAGTCTTGCTCTGAGCTGGTGACAGTAAATTACCAATTCTGAAGATGCCTCAGAGAAGATGAAACATCTCTTCATCCATCTCCACTCTTTAAAGACAGATAACTGCTTTGTTCCAGCTTTCAACAGAGTTTGAACTGCTCTAAACTGTCTATATCTGTTATGCTGTGCTAAATTATTCCAGTACATGTTCCATTCTCATGGGAATCTGTCTAACCAAAAGGTAACATTCTTTTTTCTTTTGGGAAGCTGTCCCAGACCAGCTGGAGAGAAAGAATTATTGTCAGCAGCTATTTACTAACACTAAAAAGGAAAGAGGAATTAGGTCTCGTTTGGGTTTGCAGGAGCGAAGCACATTCATGCACAAATTCAAGGTGGTGATTTTAGTCAAAGTGTTCATACAGACAATTCCATATTCATGCAGCTGTTTTGTTTTATGGTCTCTGCATCAGGGGAGCTGGCATGGACTGCAGGAGTTTGAACCCATAACTCTTGGAGTGTTCTTCATTTCCTTCTGCAGTCTGGGCTGCTCAAGGTTTGTCCAGGCAGTAGCCAAGGTATGGCTGTGAGGTAATTAGGAGTTGCCATATAAACAGAGTGGTATTGCTGGAAGGGGCAAGGAAGGAGAGAAAATCAATGCTGTGTCAGATCAGTGCTTAGATATTATTTATAGTCTTGATCCTTAATTACTTGGGTCTCTGTTTTTCTTTTTTGGATCTTCTATGTTGGTTTATTTATCTGCACTCACTTGTCTGTAATTAATGCCCCAAGAGACACTTGCCTTGCCAATAGTGTTTCAATTTCTGTTGCCTTTAAACAGTGCAGGGAAAGGATATTTTATTCAGTGCATGTGCAAGAACTATTGATCTATCCAACTGTAAAACTGGGGAGTGGAAGTTGTAACAGGAAAATCAAGTGAAGTATACATTAAAATTAGAAAAATGTAACATAAAAGACACAAGGATCTAAAGGGATTTGTCCAGTCCAGACTGTACTGTGATCCCAGAAGAACCCAAGATTCATCTCAGTTGGCTGCAGTGCAAGCTCTACATAAGTGAGAGGTTGGTGGTATCTATAATATTTGCATAAAAATTGGAAAGAATGTGGACTAAGTGGAAAAGAATTGCAGGTTCTAAATTGTTCTCCATCCTGGCCTAAATTGCCCCAAAACAGCAGCAGTTCCCTTCAGCCGTACTTTTGCAGAATGTCCTCTTGCTGTATTCCAGCTGAAGTGATGTTGTATTTCTTAGGGGTTTCATACATTTTTGTCTTTGATGTTGCTTTTAAGAAATGTGTAAGAAAACATGGTGGGCAGGAGGGTGGGTGAAGATGTGGGATCCAGATTGTACATCAGGACAGCATTTCATGTAGCACTGACATGAAACTGCTTTGGGGCAGGATGATTCCTTACTGAGCTGTACTGAATTTTGGTACTGAGCTGTCTGATCTGCAAGGTTTTTGGAGCATAAATTGTACCTTGATTAAAAAAATTACAAACATTGTTGCTTGATTAGTAACAGAACCACAGCCTCTTTCTCCTTCTTCATAAGATGAAGTCCAGTGAAAAAGATCTGTATTTGGTTTTGAATGATTTAATTTAAAGAAAGAAAATAGAAACACATAATTTTGCTATTAGAAAGGTTGAAGTGCTGGCCAAGAGTATGACTTGAAAACAAATTATGGCCAGAATTGTCTTACAGAATTAAACCTTTATTGCCTAAAAGCTAACCATCCTTGTTGATCCCCACATTGAAGAGCTGGATTTTGGCCAGGCATGACTTGATTCAATTCCTGTCCAAATTAGGCTGCTATGAAGCTGCTTTGCTTTCACTGAGTACTTTTTGTAGGCAATTAATCAATATCTCCTGGAGAGCTTCAGCAGAGGCTGTGGTTGTAGTTGCTCAATCACTGAGGCTGCCAAATAATCACATGCATTTGTTTTGTTTGGGAAAACTTCATGTGATGATTTGTGTAAAAAAACAAACTCAAAACAACCACAGACCAATCATTGGGGGTGGCAGTGGGGGGTGAGTGTGGGATGCACAAACAAAAAGCCATGAAAAACCCTCTCAAAGTCCACATATTATGTGGATTATCTGGGAAAACTTCACTAGACAAACCTGCAGGCTCACAGGTGTCCCAGTCAGAGAAACAGAGCTGCTTTAGGTACAGTCCAGTGATTGTATCTCCCTAGACTTCTGGTCCTATCCTGACATTTAGCATCCTTCCTCCTGCCTTGCCACCTGGGTTTAGTTTAATGCCCAGGTGTGATGGTCTTTGCTGTGACCTCCCTGGTCAACTGTCTCAACTACAAACTGCTACAAATGCAGACATAACTTCTGCTAATAGTTAAGAGGATGCATTTCTGTGATCTCTTTTTAAGAATTAGTAAATCTGACATAAGTAAAATGAGCCAGTGGTATAACTTTGGGGTATAGGAGAAAAGCTACAGCAGGGCTGGTTATTCCATAACCAATAATTTCTTTTCCTGAAGCAGAAATCCTTCTGATTTGCATCTCTCTGATGGAGATGCCCATTTGGATCAACACATGGAATACACTTCCTTGTGGATGCTCTAAGTGGCTCATTGGACCAGAAAACAAAGTCAACCTAAAAATCAGCAGTGTGAGCAGAATTCAGCTGAGGGTGAGGGCAGAGAAGGGCAGTGGAAGCCATGTCCTGGCTGTGCTTCTTCCCTTCCCTGTGAACTGCTGTGCCTTGAGAGGTAACAAATGTGCTAAATCCACATCCATTCTTGGGAATAATGTTTAGGAATTTGTTATTTGGTGGTTTTTAATAATTTCTGGTTTTTAACATAAGCAGCTGGTGACATTAATCTCGCAACCAAAATGCTGCTCTATAATTTCAGATTGACCTGTGAAGTTGAGAGATGTAGAAGGGAATGTTCTTGTCACTTCAGTTAAAGGAAATTACAGCCATGATTAGTATCAATTGGAAAAGGATTCTTTTAAAAGCAAGCTGGAACTGCACAGAATAATGGAGAGTTATCTTGGAGAGCACTCATGAAGAACATGAAAAGAATAAGCTAAAAATCCAGTTGAGAGAATCAGGGGAGGGCAAATCTAAATTTAAAGCAAAGCAAGCTTCTTAAATAAAAGGTATTGATATATTAATAAATCTAGAGAGTTTTGTCAGATTACAGGGCCTCTTTACCTACTGTGTGCTTCCCAGGAGTTCCTTTTGATTAATGCAGTTGTCCCTGAGCAGCAGAGCATCAGGTTCTGTGCTCAGTATTGCCACCTTTTTTGATCCTGATTCTTGTTTTACCTGCTGCTTTCTGTAAGCTTCACCTGCAAGAACTATAAGAACTAACACTCCTCAGTGCTTTGGGATTTTTTGTCATGTTTTATTGTCATTGGTTGGAGTTTTTTTGTTTGGCTGTTTGTTGTTTTAAGTGTTCAGCCTTTGTAGCTGCAGTGAAAAGCCTGGATGTCTGAAGGGAAGTGCCCCAGGGATACAAAACTGGATAAGCAAGGAAAAACAAACCAGAATTTACTATGTGTCAGGATTTCTGATTCAAACATTCTGGATTTAGGTTTTGGTGGACTCATCTCACATCCTCGAATGGTTAGGGTGGAAAATGAGGAGGGAGATAGCACAGGGTGATGTGAGGAGAAGCACGTGTGCATTTTCCTTTGTAATGCTTCTAAATTCCATAATTGTCTCCCCTGGGCTCAGAGAGAGCTGTCTCAGCAATTCAGAACTGCAGCAGCTGAAGAGGCTGTAGGGAAGTGGGGCTGACACCCTTCAACAGGGCAAAGAAAAGAAGGGGAAGGAATGTGGGTTAGAGGTGCAGAAATCCAGTGTTTTAGAGAAAGTCCTGAAGCCTCCAGAAACAGAAAAATCAAGAAGGAAAAACAAAAAAACAAAATAACTCTGTGAATAATGATTACCAGTTCAATAAAATAAGCATTTAAAAGGCAGTATCAAAAAAAAATAAGAATTTCAGAGACTTTGAGAGACATTAGGGCCAAGATTTTTGTTTTGTGTATTGCTGGTTTTGTTTTTTTCCCATAGAGCTGTATGTATTTCCTGCACCAGATCCTACAGGTTATATATCTAAATTTGCAATTCTAATTAAATGGGTTGCTGTAAGGGCTGTGTAGAGAAAAGTACTATGTTGATTTCCAAATTGCATCAATCTCAAACTGTCATGGGGAAAAAAAAAAAAGGGCTGGATCAATCACATTCTTAAATTTTCCTTTAGCAACAATGGTACATTTTATTACAGTGTTATAGGGGCAGGTAATTTAAGTGAATTTTATTTATCTTCAGACATCTAAAAATTAGCAGTCTAGACACCTTGTAGAGAGAGATCCATGGCCTGGCATCCCCAGGGGGCAAATCATCCCATCCCGGGGTAATTGTGTAAGGTAGGAGGAATGAGTCACTTGGAGGAACCTGTTCCTGTCTGCTGCCCCAGGAGTGTGTGGATGTCTAGACACCCAGCATTTGGATAGTTAAGTAAGAGGAATCCCACCCAGCACCGAAGGAGCTCAGATGTTTTCTTTGTTATTCACTTGCATTAGTTTCCAATTTAGATGTAATCTTTCCATCTTCTTTTCTCCCTAGACCAATCCAGTAGGATCAAGTTTACATGAACCTTTATCACACTGAGGAACTGAAAGGGAAGTATCCCAGAGCAGGCATAAATACAGCTGGCATCCATCTATCAGCTCCCTTCTTAATTGTGCTTTTATGAGGTTTTTTTGTTACATTTAGGGGATTTTCTCCCCAAATTGTGCTCTGTGTCTGCCATTTCAGCAAATGGCAACAGCAAGCTTTATTCAGATTGTCAGGCAAACTAAGGATTACTTCTTGTGGAGCTGTGCAAGTGCCTGGCCAACAGCATCTGGGAACTGGGAGCTCCTGGAGGTGCTGGGGTGAGTACACAGAGACAGCAGAGTATTTATGGTGTTGCAGTGCAGGGAGACTCTTCTGTGGTGCACATGCTGGAATCCAGAGCTCCCAGCCTGAGCCAGGTTCTGTAGGAAGCCCATTCCCATCTTTCCAGGCTCCAGTGTCTAATTTAGCTGTTGGTTCTCTGTCTTACTGTA
This sequence comes from Peucedramus taeniatus, assembly GCA_013400575.1. Taxonomy (NCBI): domain Eukaryota; kingdom Metazoa; phylum Chordata; class Aves; order Passeriformes; family Fringillidae; genus Peucedramus; species Peucedramus taeniatus. The sequence goes on along the minus strand of WBNO01021040.1, from coordinate 57,271 downwards.
CAGGTAGCAGGTGTAGTACCAGGATTCAACTCAATCTATAATGTCTTTTTATGTTCCTTATTGAAGGATGAAATCCAAAGCTCATGTGATGTCAGAAGTAACAGGATTACCTGGATTTATATTGTTGGATCCAAGGGGCAGTCTGTTCCTAAAGCAAGAGGGGAAGGAAGAGTTTGAATCACTGACATTTCCCCTTACAAACCAGTTAAAGTGTGTAGTCTTTGAGGAGATTATGTAAAATATTAAATGTTTCCTGAATTGAGTTGCACTTCAGTCCTTCATGGAGATTATTATGGAATTTGCACTGGCAAGAATTCCACAAGGATAGAATAGCACGTTCTGTATTTATAACTGATGTCTTTTATCAGCCATTCTAGCCCCTGGACTGCCACAATCAGTGCACTCCCACTGACAGATTTCCCCTGTTGCAGGTATGTGCTGGGATTTTAGTGCATTATGGCCCTACCTGCATGATAAATCTACCTAATTGAATTTATGAAGGGCCTTTCATCACAGCTAAATACTTCATGGTCTTTCCAATTAAATTACATCAATCCTATAGATGGGAAACTGTGGGAAATTGAAGGTCACCATGGAAACCTTCACTGGAGCAGGAAATTAAACTGCTGTGTTGATCAAGTGAGTAATCAGTTATGTACAGCCTAAAAGCAGTGCAGTGCACCTACCCTGCCTCTCAGGGCTGTGTCATGCTGGGCCTCTTCCCCACAGCCTGGCTGGGGCTCTCTTGACTTTAAAAATGTTCTTTGTATGGAGCTGAGTGAGCCCTGTCCTTCTGAGCTCAGCTCACAGGGCTGTTTAAGGTTAACATGGCAGCTAAAGCCCAGGCCAGTTCCTGTTTTGTTGTCAATATTGGGAAGAGGGATTAGGACTAATGCTTCTACTGTTACTCAGAAATATTAACAACCTAAGCTTAAAATAATCAAGTAACTGAATGGCATTTCTCCAAGAGGAATAAAAGGAATCAAGATAAATGGGGATATACATAATATGTATGTGTGTATATCTGTACAAATAAAAAAATTCAAGGCTTTAATCCTTCCCCTGCTTTATGCCTCTGGGAAGGAACTGGGAAGGAACACAAAGCTGGCCTGCTGCATGTGCCTGGAGCCTTGTTTGTTACTCTGCTGTGGAGGCAGCTGTCTCTGAAATCTGAAAGAACATGCAATAATTTCTTAAAGGGTTAAACAAAATCCCTAAAGAAATGCAGATCAAGCCTTCACCTGTCTTTCAGTTTTAACTCTATGTACTTCCACTTCTCAAATTTCACTTTGTCCTACCAAAAAGAGAAGCATCCATTTTCTAAAACAACAAACTCTATAAACTCCTCCCCACTATCAAACCAGTTAAATATCCCTTTTCCTTTCACAAAGTTAAGTGGTTTTGCACAGTTTCTTAGATAAAAAAAAATTCTGGGAATGCTTCACACATCAGATCCTTCAGGCACTTCTACTGCTAACATAAACAAAAACTAAATGCACGATTGATGTTGTTCTAAACTCCAAAATACTTGAAGATAAAAATCCCCTCAGCTGGCTGCTTTCCTCACTCCAGCCATGTATCCATGCCAAGTGTAACTGTTGCTATGGCTGCTTCGTCAACTCATTAAAAATAACATTCACTCCTCTCCAGCTACCCTCCCTTAAAGGAAAAGGATGTGGGCTCCCTAAATCAAACCCAGACAAGCCTGTGTGCCTTTACAGCACCGCTTAAAAGGCACATTATTCAAGGAGCTCCCACCTGAAGAATCTTAGTCCCTAACTTTCAGAGGGAAAGGCCTGAATCTGTTTGGGAGAATTCTTGGTCTTTTAGAAGTGAAGCTTATTCTGAAATGCCAGGATAGGGGTGTATCCAGGGAGATACTGTAAACTGCTTGTATCTTGCTGAATAACAAATACAGCTACTTCTGAAGGGCTGACAAGCTTTTTTGGGGTCCTGGCATAAAAAAAAAACCTCAAAGCTATGTTGGTACAGCCTTTAAATTACTGTTACACCCTGCTGCCTGCAAGTGTAGCTGTGCAGCTTTTCCCTTTCCTGTCACAGAGCACAGCTCCCCACCCAGCTGCTGTTTCTGTTTTGCTTTTCCAGATGCAATGTATGGAACTGCAATTGTTCCAGGATAGAGCTGAGCCTACAGGATCTTGCCCCCTGAACTGAGCCTGTAGCTGCCTGCTGGGCAAGAGGACTTGCTGTGTGCTCTGGTTCTCTGGCCAACAGCATTGGAGATAAAAAAGGAGCAGTGATCAAAATACAGATTTATGTGAGGTGAGGGAAAAAGTCACTATCTTTGTGTGACACTTTGACCCATTCTGCCACTAGACTCACGCTCTTGTCCCTTCTCATATTCATTCAAATCATTTGATGTAGGAGGTGCACCATGGCCATTTACCAGCTTCCAAGCACTGACCTCCTCCCAGATTTAGGGGAATCCTTGTGACATCAGTGGTGCCACATAGCCCAAGCCCCCTGCACACCCCCCACACCAGGACAAGGCTGGAGCTGAGCAGCATTTGAAGCAAACCTGCAGCAACCACAGCTGATAAATGGAGGTTTCTCAGGTACCTGTGAGCACGAGCCCATCACCTTTCACAGTGCTGTACCAGCCCCCTGGGCATTCACTTTTGAGAATAAGCATGAATTAGCAAGAAACTCTGTTTTAATCAGTCTCTGCAGCTGCTTGTCTGGGTTGCAACACAAGCCATGATAATTCATGGTTCAGATGTGTTCTAAATGTGTACAGTTCAGGAGTGCACTGAAATGATCAAATTGTTTGGATTTACACACTGCTCTGGGGAAAAAGGGAAAAAGCACTCCAAGTCCAAATAGCATTCAGAGGGAAGCTTCCATCTGCTAAAAAAGCAGGTCAGATAAGCCATTCAAAATCTTTTGCTCTGGACCCAGCCTCCTCCTTTTCCCACACACTGTAAGGCTTCTTCCTGCACTGTTCCTCAAGAAACAGAACTGCATAGGAGTCATGAAGGTGTTTTGACTTTTAGGAACTGATCGGGTGATTTGGAACACCCCTCCCAAGGAGGGGGCTGAAGTTGGGGTTGTAGAACCTTACACAGTTGAAGCCTGTGTAAGGTTCTACAAGACAGCTGGAAAGGGACTTCTGACCAGGGCAGGTATTGACAGGACAAGGGGGAATGGCTTCAAAAAGAGTTCAGGTGAGATAAAAGGAAGAAATTCTTTACTATGAAGGTGGTGGACACTGGACAGGCTGCCCAGAGAACCTGTGGCTGCCCCATCCCTGTTCAAGGCCAGGCTTAATGAAACTTTGAGCAAGCTGGTCTCTTGGGAGGTGTCCCTGCCCATCACAGGGGGGCTGGAACTAGAGGATTTTCCTGGATTCAATGGTCAGAAGCCATTCCTGGAGTTCTCATATTTCATACCTAACCACCACTGCAGCTTGGACAGATGGTGTCCTACTGCTATGATAGTGACAAGGCAGCAGCTGTCCAACTGTGACGCTCCCTAGGAGCAAGTAAGAATTCACCATGACAGGTCCTTCTCAAAATCCAACCCACATCTCACAGGGTGAGGGTTCCTGAATAGGAGCTGCAACCCAATTCAGAATTTTAGAGGATCAACTGAGTTGCTGGTAGGAAATATGTGTAATATGCAGTTTCTCCCAATGCTCCTGGCAGTGTAATTATACCCAACACTTAACAAAAATAATATTAATAAAAGCCATTATCATTTATCAGTTACAGTGGTTTAATTTTGACTGTGACTTTACTATGTAGAATTGAGCACTCTGTTTACATTTTAAGTACAATGCCACTCAGAGTCAACAGGAACACAGAAGTGAGACCAACCCAACAGCCATCCCCTGTTCCAGATTAGCCACAAGTTTTGCACTTGAGCACTTAAAAACTTCAGCAGCAGTTAAGATCGTGAAGATGCTACCACCTCTCCTCATCTATGGAGAGACCACTTTGATGTGCACACTGCAGTAAGCACCATTTTTACACCAGTTTGAAGAACCCAGAGCTGTTCAACTGAATGAGGATTTTCCAAGTCATGTGATGGTAATTCCACCTGTTTGTGTCATTGTTCTACTGTTTATGTTCGATTCTGTATTTTCAGTTGTTCTTTCTCTAGTTTTTCTCTACCAGAGTTCCTAACTCAGTGGTTAGTTAGAAACAAGCCTCCATGCACAGGTACTTAAGGCTGTAGTAAGGACATGTTAGACTGAGCAAGAATACAAGGCTTAGTTACTGTGTCAAGGAGCCCACAGCTGCCAGCTCAGCCTTCTCCAAAATGTGGCAGAAAAGCTCAGCTGCAGGTTCTGGATCTACTCCCAAGTTTTTACTTGCACATCCTTCTACCTTCTCCTCTCACTGCTGATATTACTTGAGATGGAAACCACTCGTTCCTGCCTTGTAGTTCCTCCCCATCTTCTCTCTGCAGTGCACAGGAGCAAAGTGCATCACATGCTTCACGTACAGATTACCATATACACAGGAAGTATTATAGCACCATACACCACTAAACCAACCAGCAGTAACAGCAAAGTTTAAACTTACAAACTTGGAAAAACACACCACCATTAGTGAAACAATGGCAAATTTCACTTCACAGCACCTTATTACACTTAAAAATGCAATTCTGGAACAGAATTTTGAATTAATTAGGATTGAACGAACCCTTTAACTGTACTTGTATTTGTCCAGCCTGTTAAATGAGTACTGAACTGCAGAGACTTAGTGCCTCCAGCACACATGCACCTGAGCCTGCACATGGGGTGAGGAGTGAAGTCTGCACCCCTGTAGTTCTGGCAGTGACTACATCACTCTACAGATAGGGAAGAGTCATGAGTTTCAGAGGAACAACACACCATTAAGTGTTGTGGGAAGCCCCAGGATGTCAGTGCTCACCACTGCCACCCAGGAGCTGCAGGTCACAGCCACCTCTCAACACCGAGTCACTGAACTGCATTTGAAGCATTCTTGTCTCTCTTAACTGGACCCCATACCAGTATCCTGCTCTCCTTTTAACTGCTGAATACACCCCATTTCTGAAATGCAGAGATGGTGCCATGGAATTCTGCCAGCAATTCAAGTTAAATACCCTTTATAGCATTTGCCTTGTACAGCACAGTCCCTGACTTTCCTGGGCTCCACACTGCAATAGAGACTCCCAAGGCAGTAGCACTCCCTGACAGAACACAGCTCACCAACACTCAGGAGGGCACAGCTGTGACTGCAGTGAGGAAGCCCTTCAAAGTAAACCATGAGGAGCTTTTCCAGCCACAGCATTACAATGTGCTCCACTGCCAATTCCAACTCTCCTCAAAGCAAGCCTAGTTACCAGCTCTAGTCCTTTTCGTGGGCTCCACTTCTTCACCTCCTGTGATGCTTAACAACACACACCACTGGCAAACAAAGCTCCAGTCCAGGAGCCACTGCCCTTTTGCCATTACAAATACATCACCTTTCAACTGGTGAAGTCTTGAGTACCAATGAGGACAAAAAAACTCACTAGGGACAAGGTTCTAGGAAGGTGTTTTGAGTATTTAATAGATGACATTTCAAGCCTGTACAATGCAACATCATTTAACTCTTTCGTAGGGATTTTTTTTTGCCAATTTGATTTGAGAAACAGGCAGCTAATAGACAGTGCCACTTGATTCAGAAACATGCATGTGGCCTGGGGGGAAGCTCAAAGCATTACCAAGTCAAAAGCACATACTCACTGATAAAGCATACATTGGACCACAAGGCAAACCCCAACCATTTCTTCAGCAGAATTCCATCATTCTCCTCCTCTCACAAACATCTGTAGTGTCTCATCTTGTCTGTGACCTTATTTAGAATTCATCTGCATATCCAGACAAGGAGTGTAAAAATAAATTCAGGATGGTTGAAACCTAAGGCAACTCCCACTGATGTTTCATTTTAAAGTGAACAAGTCACCAACCAAAGCTTTTCTACTGGGAGACATTCAGAAACAAGTCAAGTATCACAATGTTTATTGATAGATACAAGTATATAAAATCAGGGCATGAACATGTCTTGATAAATTAATAGACTTAATTTCAGTACTGTAAAGAGGGACCAATTCAAATTTCTCACCATGTCATGTTTCACACCCACAAAAACCTCTTCCAAAGGGCATTAAACCATCTCTTCAGCCGATCAGTTTTTGTGCAAGTAAACTGTTCCTCTTAAAAAAAGACTTGTGCACTTGCCCAGGCTCAAGGATATTAAAACCTAGCACATAAAGCCCATTACTAGAGGTAGAAATACAGGCAAATATACTATTACGGCAACAACCATCGATTACAGTTAAGGATTCTCTGTAACAACCAAATGGATAATCAAATATTGCAATAACTCAAGTATTACACTGAGCAAAGTGCATTTCTACAGTATTCAGTGTTGCTATTCAGTTTCTAACTTAAAAACAGCCTATGATAACTGGCAGCAAAGAAGACCCTTGCAACAGACTGCTTCTGCTCGAGAACTTATGATGTAATTATTGCATGCTGCTAATACACTGTTATCTAAACATTGAAGATACTCTAAAATATTTTTATTGTAGACTATTAAGACATACTACAAAAACCTTTTGCAGAGAACATCCTACTGACATACTTCTGCTTTAAATATTGTGAAACATTACAGCGGAATGAATTTTCGCAGTGGTTAGGTCAAATGCAGTTACATCATAGCAACAGTATGTTTGCACAATTTAAGGCTTTGGCTGGTTCTTTAGTCAGCTTCTTCTTCAGATTCTTCTTCTTCAGCAGTTTCCAGCCAGGTTAACCACTGGTTTACCTGCAGTTACACAAAACTGGTTTAAGGGAGCAAGAATTGTTTTCCCATTAGGTACTTCCACAGAACACTCATCTTCCCTCCCCAACTAATTTTTAAAAACCTTTCAGCCACATCTGCACTACACATAGGCCTCTAGTAAATAGGAGAGATTTAGGTCATCTTGCTTGTAACTCCTTCCTAGTGAAATATTCCATTAAGTTTCTAGATATTTATAAGTCTTAGACACTTCAAAAGTCTTCTCAAAAACTCCAGTGCAGCAGAAGTAACAAAAACCAAGTCTCTATTCCAACGATAGCAGATTTACCTGGAATAAAGCTTTGCCTTTCCCTGGAAACTCTTGAGTAATGTCTTCTTTCCACGCCAAGAAGGCTTCTTCTTCAATGATCTCCATGTCATAGAAATGAACAAAGAAGCGCAGTAACATGCCTATGGAAGTAAATTTAAACTTGGTTAGCTTTATAAGCTTCTCAACCACCTACTGAACTTTAAGAAATGTAGGAACAAGTCAATTCAGATAATTCAGGACCTCGATGCACTTACCTTTTGGAAAATTATTGTTGTAGCAGTGCACCTGGAGTGCATATAAAGCACTCACTTGCAGATCAACATGGTCATGGAGGAACTTCTGCATCACTGGCTTGAAGGAAAGAAGCAGCTGTTTTTCCTGCTCAAGCTGCTCTTTAGATGGAGCAGATGAAGAATCCGATTCGTCACTGGGTGGGTTTACTTCACTAGAAATATACTGCAAGAAACTGGACAGAAGAAAAGCCAAGCTAAGTTCTATAAACTAAGAAATCAAAGCACTTGACATTTCAAGTTCAGATAGCTATCACTGCAACCATCCTCCTGCTTGCACCTGCAGTCATGAGCAACCACAGGGACTTGTATTGTGGTTGATGGTTGGTGCACCAGAAAAATCCTTGTTTTGCCTTTGTTACAGCTCTACATTTTTGAGAAACACGTGGGTCTAGATTTCCTCACAAAGAAAACACTTCACACACTGATGCAAGCCTGGAGACCTGCTTTTCCTTTCAAATACAATAGGATTTTACTAGAGAAGGTTCACTCAGAACAATCTGTCTCCCCATGTACTGCATCTCAGATTTCTGCAGAGCTACATTTGAGCCTTTACAGAGTTAGTGCCTTACTGGTAGCTTAACCAAACAAGTACTTAAAATACATCGAAACAGCATCCCACCTGGTCATCAATATATTCACAAATCCCTTATCTACATGAAGCTTGGGTGAAATGTTATCTTTAATCCACTTATAGATGGCTTGAGGGGATGGATCCGATTTTATTTGCTTTAGCAGTTCCTTCTCCAGTTTCAGAAGCGGGAACAGGAAGCTAAGCCCCTTCCCTTCCAAGATCTCCAGCATGCGGTCCTTGTTCTGGTCAATTTCTGACAAGGAAATAAAGACAGGTGTTAAGTACTTCTCAAGAGCTCTAAGTGATGGTTCATGTTCCAGCCACCCCTTAAGAAACATCATTCCTAACAATAACGACAGTTAATTCCACAAAGACAACCCTGCATGTTATTTTACTTGGCATTAACTAGAACAACATTCTGCTTACTCTAGATCAGGTGGCAGAAGAGCTCTGTGGCAGATCTTACCTGGTAACATTTTCTGCATATTCACTTTGCTTTGTTGGAACAATTCTGTTAGCCATTCACGGTCTTGTAACTTAGCTAACTGCTGAAGACAGAGCAGGAAGAGAGGGAAATGGGTGCCACTTTCCAGTGGTTGAGCCAGTTCGGAAATGCTCACCAGGTCTGAAATAATGGCACGGGCTGCAAACTGTGCTAAGTAGGATTTCACCAATGGGATGTCCACCTCCAGTTTGGGGCACTGGTCCAATACATTCAGGAACGCCTAAGGAACAGTACACACATAAGATGAAATTCCTAAGTAATTCTGTTCCTGTGCAACATAATACTCATAGTAAGTTTTCTGTAATCACTTGCAAAGAGAATCCCACGTTCCAATTGCCCAAGTTTTCCTTTCACTGCTTGTGCCCCTCACAGGTTCATGTACAATTTTTGCCTCCTCAGATTAACAGGACTTTAATACATGCATTCTGCCTTTACAGCAGCTGAACACCAAAAAGAGCCAAGAACTGCAAGATTATCAGACCACAATACCTGCATGAAGTTGTCACTGGTGGCTATTCCCTCCTGCTTGAGCAAGCTGATCAAAGTACTTGCTTTCTCTTTGTCCTCATCTGATCTATCTAGGGATTGAAGAATTACTTTGCTCAGCATCTCAGGAATGAAGTGTTTCGGAGCTCTCATTTCTCTCACAGTATTGACAGCATCATTAGCATTTCCATTGTTCAGATACTCAGTCACAACAGCCTCCTGGAGAGGAAAGAAGGGCAGTTAAACATTCTTTCTGAAGATCACATCCAAATCTGTAAGACTCACTATTGCACACTAACTTACAGTTTGCTTAAGTAGCTCTTCCTTAGAAGGAGGTGGTTTCTTGGTGGTCTTTGCAGGCTTCTCTTGTATAAGTGGTGGATTTGTTTTAAGACCAAGTTGAGGCGGCTGAAAAAGAGACCAGAATTAGCTTCTTTGTAGCACATCTACCTTTGCTTCTATCAAGTTTTACAATACAAAACAAAAAAGCAGATGGAACTCAAATTAGTTTGGTTTCATACATTATTTTCCCAAGTGCTCCTCTGTGCAAAGACTTCTATCTCCCTTCCCACATTTGAAATTAATTTTTCCAAGCACAAACAAGAAAGTATAACAAACAACAGAGGCATTTTTTCTGTATTTACCTGTCCCAAAGGCGGTGTCTGAGTGCGTGGTGGTTGAGCACTGGGAGGAATCATAGTTATCTGGGGCTGAAGCTTTGGCACTTGGTTTTTATTCATCAGGAAAGACTGAGCAGGTCTCAGGCTAATCTGTAAATAGTAAGTCAAAGAAAAACTCAAACTGTTTCAAGTATTCTGACCAACAATACACAGCCATAGACTCACTCGAATTGATCTCACTGAAGCATGGCTCCATTTCTACAGTATGAATACTCTATATACAGATTAAGCCACGTGTGTTATGAAACTCCCCCAAAAGCAAGTTACTGGCATTTAGTTCAACTGGTATAAAAACCTGGAAATGCTCCTTTTAGATGCAGTATGTTAGAGACCCAAGAAGATAATCAGCATGTTTGCCGATGTATTTTACAGCCAAGATGAAACTGTACCGAATTGCTCAGAAATCGGGATACAAGTCTGGCTAACATTCAAAATCACAATGCAGTTTACTCTGCATTAGAAATTTTGCCTATTAGCCAGTTCTGAACAAAACAAAAACAAAACAAAAAGAAAAAAAAAAAAAATCAACCTCATCCAGCACTTCAGGGTTTCTTAAGTTCAGGATTTTCTGAAGTTTTAATTAAATGTTTTGTTATCAATAGGATGCATGGGAACTGATGTCAGAGTAGCATTCTTGGAAGTGTGTGGGAAGGAAAGGACACCCCAAAAAATTGCCCTCATATCTCAGTCTTGCTCATAGGACGCTGGATACCCTAAGGAAAGTGAGGGGGGGTAAAAGGTGAAAGAGGAAGGGACAAAGAAGGAGAATGAGGAGGAGGAGAAAGAGTTCCAGCATTAGTCCTCATAATAACGCGTCTTGCTATAATCATTGGGCAATATTTAGAATAGGCTGTAAATAATGTAGGCATGTCATGTACCTCATCTGCATTAAGCTGTCCTTTCTTAGAAAACCGAGGTGGCATATCCTTCGACTGTCCTTGTTGCTGGGATAAGAGTCCCTGATTCTGGGTATGGTAGAGTTGGCTTTGCCCCTATTTCAGAAAGGGAGATATAGAGAAAGAAGTGCAGATGATGGAGTGGCGTACATCATTTGGTAAGTAGCACCAGAGGGACCAGAGGAACAAAGATTCTATTTGCCAGGAAGGGAGAAAGAAGGAGCAGGGGTGGTGGGAGAGTAGCACCTATCCCTAAAAACAGGGCCATCTTTTAAATAAAACACACTGTTCTGACCCACCAAAGCCACATGCACCTTTTCTTGCACTTAAAAAAAAATAAAGTGGACTTCCTGCATCTTTTGTACAATTTAAAAAGTGGTTTAGAATTTTTGTATCAGCTGAGCATCAGTTATCAGAATCAAATCTGAATAGGTCTTTCAACGTAAGCAGACTTTAATCCATAACATACGCATCTCAGGAAGTGCTTCTAAAACAAGCTGAAGTCACCATGCGAGCATCTTCCTTACCTGACTTTTCAGAAAAGATTTGCCTAGGTCTCCAAACTGGGATTGAGCAGAAGGCATGAGGTGACCCCCATGGCCATTGAAGAGTTGGTTTGAACGATGGCGTCCCATGGTGGGTGAGAATCTATCCTGAATAACCCCTGGACCAGTACCAATTCCGCTACCTGGATCAGCAAGGAGACAAATTACACTTTTAGTTCTTATTCAGCACAGCAGAGCCACAGCCATCCCACCACCCCTGCAGTATCAGTGTACCTGGCATTTGTCCAAACATATCAGCAAGCCCTCCGAGTGGGTCCCTGTCAAGTTTCATCCTGGGTGGCATGAAGGGTCCCTCCAGAAAGAAGTCGCTTCGCATCCCTTGAGACATAGGAGCAGGAATAAAAACTCCCAGATCCTTTAAAACAGGAATTGTAATTTTGGTCAGTTTCAAGTAGCAGTCCCAAGAAAGCCAAGTTTTTAGCCCCCAACTACAAAAGTCCATCTGGTTTTAACCCTTAAGCCAACTGTCAACACTGTGTGAGAACTACTACCAAGCACAGAGCACCAAGCCAGGCTCTGGACCTTACATGCAACACTCACTTTTACTGCATCTTGACGGATTTGATTGATAGTCTTTGGTCCATTGTCAAGAAAAGCTTTGCGAGGAACCCAGTTGTGTTCTCTCAACTCCACAGTATCCTTGGAACAGAACAGGGTATTAGGAAAGGATTCAAGACCATTTTGCAAGAAAAAAAGCAGCAGGGAACCGTTTTATCATCATACCTGCAGCAGGAAACGAATCCTTGCTGGCAATTCCTTACTTGACATCAAGGAGCGCATACGGGCAAAGTACTGATCCATTAAGGACTAGGGGAACAGAAGTTACAAGTTGGGATAATTCTGTCAGTGCCTTCAGTGTTTTCACTCAAGACAATCAAGACAAAATAATGCAACAAGCTGGCCTTTCCTGCCATCTCTACCTCCTAGATGAACAAGTTTAAAGATCTAATGCATCAAGACATTTGAATCAGAGACAAGCAACATAGCTAAAATTCTGTTCATTTTAAGCTGACATTCCTAACTCCCATCTCTTTAATCATCTAGCTGTGCTAATAGTTCCTCAGGACATCTTTTCAAACAGTGTTTAGAAAAACAACACTCACTTATAAGATTCCCTGATGACCCTAACTACATCCTGGTGAGATTTCAGAGATAGGCTTTTTCTAGCAAGAGAATTGGTCTAGAAGCCATAATTGGCACTCCTTCTTCTGAAAAATCCAATCTCTGTTTTCTACTTATGAATACTGAATGCAGAAAGTTCAGGCAATCAAAGGTCTTAGCCACATAATTTAATTAGGTTAATGACTGCACTAGATAGGCACATACCTTGGCTTTCGCATGATCTAATCTAGGTCCCACTGTCCTCATTATCTGACAGAGGCACTCCAAATCCTCCCCCATATCTTTGAGTTGAACTCTCTTCTTCTTTTCCAAAAGCTGAAAAATTAAAGGGGAAATTTAGTATTTAGAAGTTTTATAAATGACAATTTATAATAAGCAACAAACTTTGCACACTGACACATACAAAAACACTTTTGTTCTGAAGGCAAATGGACTTAAAATTAAGAACTGCCAACTCTTAAGTGTGAGTACTTTGAAGCACCTATAGTACACTTGTGTCTGGGCAAAACTACATTTTCCCTTGCAAACAATTCCAATGGCTTTGAATAAAACTTATTTTACTTCTAAATCGTGCCAGAAGAGAACAGTAGGGGATGGGTAATCAACAGGAAACATTTTGGTGCCATTTTATGCTCCTGCTCCAAAAGTCCCAAAGCAGTATCAACATTTGCTTTTTTTAAGTTTTGTTTTGCTCCTAGCTTCCACTCAATCTGAATACTCACTGTTTTGATGCACTTATGAAGGATAGATTCATGAATAAGATCAAGCTTGCCAAGTTCTCCAATGAATTTGATGTTCCCCAGCATCTTGATCTTGGCAATGGCTCTCTGTTCCTCCTCCTCAGGGAGGAGGGGACCATCATGCTTATCATAGACTGGAAAACAAAGAAGCCTGTTTTACATGGCTGTGGGAAAAGACAACAAAATAGGTTCGGTATTAAAGTAGTTTTAAAACTTACTATCAACATTTCTGGTTCGGTTTTCAAATTCATCTTGAAGTTTAGATATTAGGAGGCGTCTGAATGTCTACAAAATGAGAAAAAAGAAAAGATTTAAGCTAATCAGGGCAGCTACAAATGCATGCAAAATTTACCACTCCAGATTGAGAGATGCACTCACTGTGCTTTGCTTCTGTCCTGGATGACTCTCTGCTGATGGGCCATCAAAGTTGGGTGCATCTTCTGCCAGTCGCAGACATAGTTGAGCGTACAGCGAGCTATACTTGGGCTCTTCAAGGGCTTTGTCTACGATCTGCAGAGATTCAGGTTGAGTAAGGCAGCAAGCAGCAGTAGGGTGCAAATGTTATTAAGAGAGCGAGTTACAAGATACAGAATGGATTATTACCACTCTCATCCAGAACTTCCTGTTTTATGCTAAATCAAACACAGGAACAATGTACTCCAACACCAGTCTTAATGCTGAAGCAAAGAACAAAAGCCACTGCTTGCTACTGAAGGGCCTCTATAATCCTTGGCCACCAAAACTCAAGTTTATTATGGCAACACCTACGTTAGTACCACCAATCTGATCTTGTTTAAAGAAAGTGATGTAGCAGTTACATCAGTGTTCCCAGAGGTCACCAGTGGTAGCCTTTCCAAAACCAAGAGGCTTGCTCCTCAGGAAAAAAGAGGGGGAGGCCAAGCAAATAAGACTGCTAACTGGCATCCTTAGATTACTTAAAAAAAAAAATCATAGAACCCCCAATCACATTTAGTGATTGTGGAGACTTCTAAATGAGAAACTTCAAGCATTAAACCTACTTTCTCCCCAGTAGATCCTTTTTTAAACAGAAAGCAGGGGCAGGACACGGTCTTTGATAATCCGAATACACAAAAGCATTATTTATGCTACTTCTGTATCCCATCAAAACCAACCAACCCCTCGCTTTTAAGCATGCAAGAAAATTGTAATTAAAAGAAATGTAACCAGCTTACCAGCAGTATGACCCCTTTTAGGATGAGCTTAGATTCTACACCCACATTGAGGAGCTCAAGGCATAGCTTGTCAAACTTTTCAGGAGTAAGCTTATTTAGTATGCTAAAGAGGAACAAAAACCAAAATCAGGACATACTGTAAGTATGTTACGAGTCACTTCAGACTCAACTTATTTTTTATTTTTGAAGTCTATTAAAAATTGCAAAGTGCAATTTTCCATTCAACTGGTTTTCTTGATGTCTTCAGACACTGAAGTATCATTGAAAACACTCATCGGCTTACAATAATTATTTTCAGAGTTTTCTGCTGCTAGATTATCAGGCTGCCTCCTTGCTAAAGGACACACCTCCCCCAAACTCAAGGCCCACATCTTCCTTTCCTCCAGCCCATTTCTCAGATACACACTGCTAATAAAAACCATAAGGAAAGAAAGAATTTTGTGAAGAACTTACCCTCTTACTTTCCTGAAGATTGCATCATGTCGTTCTTTGTCGTTTGCGGAGTCGTCATCTCGTCTAGTGCTTCGTGAAGGAATCCATTTCTGAGCGTTTTGCCCTGGGGTTTTCCCCAGGAACTCGCTGCAAAATTTTGAAGAATACCGTTGTTAAAACAGAAACAAGCTACTTGAAGAACTGCCCTTTTAACCTTTCAGTGTTGCCTTACTCAAACCAATTTCACTACTTGCTTTATTAAGAGCACACAATTGCCCCTACTAACGCTTTAACATCTGCTGCACAGGAAAGTACTCACTCAACATTAATCCCTGGCACCCAAAAGAACTCTCCACACTTTTAAAGTTAAATCATGAACAAGCCAATGCACCGCCTAGCCACCATGAGGTACACCTTAAAGGGCACAGACTGAAAAACATTTAAAGATCTTTAACTCAGTAGGTATTTCTGGTACAACCTTAAAGCTAGCCTATTTTCAGGTCTATATTCACAATCAAGCATGCTCTGACTTTGAAATCATGCAAATCAAAGAGCAAGATGACATACCTGCTGCTGGCAGTCTTGGGATAGTGCTGAGGTGCACCCCTACCACCTCCTCCGCCTGAAGAAGCACTGTTAAAAACAACCATGGAATCCTGGGTAAGCCAAAACATCTCCGTTTTGGTATAAACATTACACTAATTTAAGATCCCCTCCAAGGAGATTTTCCATTGCTAACTACTCATCAAACAAACAAATGGTACCTGAAACGAGAAGCACCCCCTTCTGCAATCGCACTCTCCACTTTGGCGGCTTGACAACGAAGAATCTTCAAAAGAATAAAATTAAATTGACGGGGTAGGGAAAAACAAAACCTAGAAAGACAAACCAAGCATTCATATTATACTTGTTCACTATCAGCCACAGCATCTAATTTTAAAAAGTACAAGTGTTCGTTCGACAATGAGAACCCTCCAACACTGTACTTTACAAAAAGTAAGAAAACTTTCATTCGTGCAATACTTGGGACAATCACAGAAGGGCCAATTTAATCATTATAGTCATGTTTTCCAGCGGGGGTGAGGGGAAAGACACAAGGGAATCATGGACTGAGCAAAACCCTCAAGTCTACCCAAAAGTCAAGAGTACTCCCAGAAAAGAATGAAAGTATTTTTTTCTGATTATACAGCACAGTGAGTCCTTTACTGACGTGATTTATAAACCATGATTTATAATGGCACGACAAAGCAGACAAATTCTTAACACCGTAAGACAACAAAACGCACGCTTAATGCAGTAAAAGGCAAGTATTCTTCGCCCAAAGGGCGTACTAAGCCACCAAATAATAAAAAAAGGTACCGTCCACCCACCACCGCCAACTTTCAGCTTGCATAAAGCAAGCTGCTCCCGCAGCAGAACGGCGAGCACGAGGACAGAAACGCCTGAGGGAGCGAAGCCTCCGAGTGTCCCGGATGCGCTCGGAGCCCTCGCGGAGCCGAGCGCTGCGAGTGCCCCCCGCCCGCCCGGCGCCGGTACGCAGAGCGGGGACAACATGGCGGCGGCGAACAANCCAGGGCGCCAGGCGGGAGCCGCTCCCCCGCACCACGGCGGCCGCCCCGGGAAGGCACGAGGGTGAAGCAGGCGGCATCGCCCCGCACCGCGGCGCCCGAGCCCCCAAACAGGAAACGTGGGCGAGGCGGCTGACGCGGCGCTTCGGCAGCCCGCACGAAGGGAGAGCGATGAACAATAGTAAAAAACACAATTAGAAAATCCTCTCGTCGCCTCCCCACCAGCCGTGTGTATACTCAAATCACAGCCCGCTATGTAGACCGCGGCTTCTCCCTCCAAGGCACACATGGGGGGCAGTGCGGGCGCCCGCAAACTGCGGCCAGACCACCATCCTGCAGCCCACCCGACGCAACTAGAGGCACGGCCCGTACGAACGGGCACTGCCCAATCCCGTCTACCTCGCTCTAACCCGAAACGCTGCCGCTCAGCCTCCCCTCCGCGCCCGGCGGGAGCTGCCGAGCTCCTCCACCCCCTCGCTCAGCGGCAACGGGGCTCGCAAAGCCGGCAGCGGGAGCCACCGCCGGCCCGGGCCGCCATTTTGTGCGGGAGAAACAGACAAGCAACTGACAAGAAAATGGCGGCCGCTCCGGGCAGCCGCCATTTTAGGCTGCAGCCACAGCAGTACCCGCTCACTCCCAGCCCCAGACCCGCGCTTCTCCCGCCATTTCCGCATTTCTCACCTTCCCTAAGGCCTTGTCAGCTTCCCCGGGTCCCGGCGGCTACCAAGGGCAGGGGAAAAGGCAAGAGAAGGGGGGGGAGGGGAAGGGAGCCGGGGACCGGGGCTGGGGAGGGGAAGGGGGGAGCGCGCGGGACAGGGCGAGTCTCCGAGTCACCGCAGCAGCAGCACCGACCCGACGCCTCCCCCCGCCACCTCCATAGAGCGCCGACCGCCGCCGCCGCGTCTCAGGCGCTCCCCGGCAGCCCCACTAACTTTATCACCCTTCACGCAACCTACCCCACCTCCCGCCGGCACCCACCAATCGCCGCCGACCGCTCCACCCGTCCTGCCAATCACAGCCGAGGAAGGGGGCGGTGCCAGGGCCGGGGTGGGAGGTGGAGGGAGGAGGTTTGGTTGAGCCGTGCCGCCGCCGCAGTGCAGCACCGGTATTCACGAACGCTGCTACGCCAGGGGCTGCTGGTGCTGCCGCGCAGGGCATCGGGGCCTGCGTAAGAGGCGTAGCCGCTGCATGGCGGCCGCTCGGCCGCTCCGTCCCCGCGCGGTTTGCTGCCGAGCTGCAGCCCTTACAGAGCTCCAGTGCCAGGGGCCTGCCGTGCGAGCTGCAGGCACGTTCACAGAAGGGTACTTTAATACATATATGCTAATATATGTGTTCATAAGATTATTGTTTGTTTGGGGTTTTAAAAATTATATTTAATAAATTTATTTAAGCCCCCTCCGTCAGCCCACATTTCGGATTTGGCTGAGGTAAAAAAATGAGCCGATAGCCGACGGTTGCCCTGGGCTTGCCATCAGACCCGCAGGAGGAGGTTTGCTATCTCAGCTCCAGGAGCCTGGCTGTACGGATCCAGTTTCAGGTTTGCTTTTGGGCTTTGGAAACTATTTCTCTGCATGTGCCTTTGGCCGTGAACCGGCCTGTCCGGGGCTGCAGGCACCTCTCGGACAGCCAGGGCTCGGGACAGACATCTGTGTTTGTCGTGGTAAGCACTCAGCTAGTGGAGTGTTCCTGCTCAGTTAAACAAGACAAAGATGGCCAGGCTTCCAGCTGTAGGTGGAAGTTTGAGTCATGGAGACTTCCAGAGATTCACCCGTGAGGGGTTTCATCCTTTAACAGCCCGGCCTCTATCCCAGGTGGCGGCTAAGGTGGCTGCCACCCTGGCTTCCCAAAGGTCTAAGTGTAGTTGCCCTGGATGGGGCAGGGCAGAAAACAAGGGCTCTGGAGAGGTGAGGAGAAGCCCCAGAAACACCCACATCTGTTTTGTTCACACAGCCGCCTTCCGCTTTCGGTTTGTGTGACTCACGGTTCAGATGACTGGGAGAAAGTGATCCATGTGAGTATCTCCTGGACCGTGCAGGTGGCAAGTCCAAACACATGATCCTGCAGAACTTCCAGTTTCTTTCCAAAGCCAACCTCATTCCTAACGCTTTCAACACAGCGTGCCACTGTGTCCCAAGGGTTATGTAAGGCCTAAGGGGGCTGTCATGCAGGAGTTCTTATGTTGCATCTTATCTGGGATGAAGCTTCTTCAAGGTAGGGTTCCCCGTATTGTACCTGTGTAAGCATTAAGCACAATTTACTCACTGGATTGTGTTATGAAAATCTCAAACTACCTGAAAGTAAGTTTTGAGCTCATTCATGTTGAATAAAGGTGACACAACTGTGACAAATATTTATCATACCAGAATTTTTATATAATGATACTTTCCCACATGCAACAATAAGCACACTACTGCAAGAGCTTGGAGCTCATGAGTAAATCTGCAAGAACAGAACTGTGCAGAGCACCATTGAAATCCATGGAATCCAGCTTGAAAGGAGGCAACAATGGGCACAGAGGAAACAGCAAAGTCAACAAGATTTAAATCAATGCTAGACCCAGTGAAGGTTTTTGAACATTTTCAGAGTAAAAAGTAATTAAAAATTACTGGCAAATCTTAGAAAGCAGGGATTTTGTTTTGGATTGGATGGCAGAATATTCTCATTCAGTGTTTCTAGCATAAGCATTCCAATACTGTTAACCTGTAAATGAAAACTAAGAATTTATATATATTTTGGGGGGAAGGGCAGGAAGGGAAGAGGACAGATTGGGAAACCTGCAAAACATAGTAGGTGCATAATGACAAAGTGTCATCTTTCATTGTTTATTTTAAAGCATGCTATAAAATACTTATTACCATAACAACAGAAAATCCCCCAACATTTGGTCAGTAAGAGAATACCAATGTTTTCTTAAAGCTGTGGTTGTTTTTTTAGGATTGAATGCTGAGGGATTCAGCAGGATATATGGTGTTCCATAGCTCACACTGACTTTAGCAGGTGGGAACCAAAGAAGTTTCTGTGCTTGGCTGCCCATAGCATCCCTTCACATGTGCCACACTTTGTCAGCCTCAGAGACCTGCTGCACAAGTACAATTGATGAAGGCAGTGAACTGTAATGCAGAGGACAAAAAAAAAATTGTGAAATGCCTTCTATTTTATACATCTCACCCTCTCCCTAAATTCTTTCACTTCTTGGCATAGAAGACACCATTATTCACGTCTAAGAATGTAGCAGCCCAATTGTTTGTTCAGTAAAAAATTTACCTAAAGAATCTTTTTTTCCAGTCTGTCCCCTCCCCTTGACTTTACCAAAAAAAAAAAAAAAAAACCACAAAAAAACACCACAAACACAGCCCCCATCCCCCTAACAAAAAACCAACAAACAAACAAACAAACAAAACAACCAGAAAACCAGAAAGGAATTTTATGGCTAGCAGTTGCAGTATCACCTTGCATCCATCAGTCCCCTTTGTGATTTGTCCAAATTCTACCCCCACATTGTATTTTCCCTCTTTCTCTCCTCCACTTGCACTGGACACCAGTGATGCTTTAATTCAAATCAGGTGGTTTCCAATTGGCATAGTGGTAGTTCTGGATTTGTTCCTGCGAGTCTGAACTTGCAGATTCAATGTGTAACTCCAGCCTGAGTGCACTGCCACTGGTTTTTTTGAGAAGGGATGTCTGTCAAGTGTCCTGAGGAACCCTCTGTGTTGCAGGCTGTTGCACAGGAGCAGGAGTTGCTGCACAGATGCAGCATCTGGCTGAGAGGAAGAGAGATGCCCCTTGCTGCACATATGGGAGAGCTCAGAACCCAGGCAGGCTCCTATGGAAACAGTCCACAAAATGTGGGAAAGGAGCTTTCAGGACTGGGAGCTTTCCCTTGCTATTGCCGAGCTGGAATCACCAGGACTCACCCAGTGCAATAGGTTGCCTTGCAGTGATTCCAAGGCTGGGCCCTGCTGGGTGGGGGTTCCAGACAGTGCTGGTGACAGGGTGGCTGGGGCAGTGTGGCACTGCTCCACCCCAGAGCATTCTGCATCTCATCCCGTGCTGGCCGTGGGGCTGGCTTTATTCAGCGTGTATTAAGGCAGTGTAGACATGCAGATAATGTGAGCCAAAGCACCCATGCAGGGAATTACTGCAGAGTAAGTAATGCACTGGCAATTTGCACTCAAGTTTATTTCATGCTAACTTCTCCAACATAATCACCTCCTGCACCTTCTAATTTTCCCAACAGTTTTTCAGCCTGTGCTTTTTTAAGGGGACCCTTTTTTTTCTTCAAAGTCATCGTGACCCACCCGATGAATGAAGTAGCTGGCACACACATTTAACCAAATGTGAAATGTGCTCATTTAGTTGTTCCTGTGATAGAAGCCTGTCTCAAGGAGAGCTGTACTGTAGAAAAAAAAAGGCTTGAGGAAAGAAGAAAATAAAGCAAAACCCACACCCCAAACTGAAAAATACACCTATATTTTTCATTTAAACATTTTTATTGGCACTTCTACTGAAGCAGAATGTTCTTAACAACAGACCCATTCATACTGTGCAGATTCAGTTTTAAAGGAATTGTTTGCATTGTCTCTTGGAGAAATGCACTGATAATATATTGGGTATGTGTCTAAATTGTATAATATAGCATGGATGGTGTCAAAGCATTGCAGAAGGCTTTGTGGTTGTCCTCTACATGATTTTAATTTGCAGAGTATTGGTATTAAACTTCTATATATCTGTAGAGGTGACTTTGAGTGACACTGATTTAACAATGTTCACTGAGGCAAGAGCATTCCAGCCCTTCTAGACAATGGTGCACTTTAAACCACCTGGGAGGTCCCTTCCCTTTTCCCTTCCTTTGAAAAATCCTTTGCAGTAGATTTCACCGAGTCTTCCATCTAATAAATTACTTTGCTTTTGTTCCATTGTCTTCTGAAATTCTGCATCCAATACCTTAACTCACCAGCTGGATCCCTGTTGCTCAGAACCAGACATACTAAAATATACATTAAAAAATCCACCTCCTGATTCCCAATTTTAGACTCAGAAGACTTGCTGGATTTCTCAAGTGTAACAATACGTCTGGCACTTACAATTGCACAGGACTCTTATGGTGCTTCTCCTTCCAAAATCTGGAAAGATTCTTGGGGTGTGACTTGAGAGTTAGCCAGTGAAAACTGCCTGGAATAGTCAAGTGTCAGAGCTAGTGAGATTTCACCAGGGAATGTTTGTGCAGGCCATGAGGGAAGTGAGGCAGTGCCCATAGCAGCACAGCTTGCTTTGCTTTCATGGGCCTATTTAGAACAGGGAATATTTTTAGCCAATATAATTGTACTAATGCATAATCATCATAACTTGCAAAGAGGAAGATTGCATATGTACTCCCAGAGTGGTTTAGGACAGCAAACTAACCAAAAAATAAACCCAGCAGCGACTGTCTTCTCATCAGGTCCAATTCAGAGAAATATATAAGCTGCAAAATTTTCACGTACTCTAGTCTTCTAAAATGACAGATTTGTTCATGGTCCTTAGCTCAGCAGAGTGAGTGTGCTGTGCTGCAATGTTCTGTTTCTGGCATTGGTTAGCACAAGCTTTACTACAAAGTAGGAAAGATTTCAAATTTATAATTTTCATTATTTGCCAGGATAAGAGCTTTTCTTTCTCCTAACCACTGCCAGCTCATGTTTGAGTTACCTTAAAGCAGGTGCATAATTTGTAATTTTTATTGTTATTAGAATTTCTATTTTCTATGTTAATGTCTAATTTTGACAGCTTTTAGGCCCTCCAGTAGCACGTTTTAGTGAATTCTGTGATTTAATTGTACAATGTTTAAGAAGTAATAATTCTTATATCAGTTTTAGGATGTATTGGCTTGATTCCATTGTAATCTGCCTGCTTGAGTGGTTTTGTGGCAATCATCTTCTATATGAAATACTTATCATATTCAGAAACACCTACTGCAGCTGAACACAAAGTACAGTTGGTTGAGTTGGAAGAGCATCTGAATGTCCTATAGCTGCATTGCATTACTCCTTAAAAAATATGTATTATTGATGAACTCAGAAGCATGGATGGGAAATTACTGTTACTAAAATGCTGCACATGATCTTACCAAACTAATTTTGTATTCTTTTTCAGTGCAGAAGATGCTGTGTCATGGTTTGTGTGTGAAAAAACAGTAGGAATACACCACAGAATATTTATATACATTTGTCTGCTGGTAGTAAAGGGCTTTTGTTGGCTGTAAAGAGCTACTCCTTGCTGTTTGCCTTACTTTTCCATGGGCAGAAACACAGAATGGCTTCTTACAATTTAAGGTAATATTCAGGCATAATAGTTATCAGGGGTTGCCATTAATATGATTTCTATTAATGAAAAAAGAGAGCATTAATTCTCTGTTAGATTTCTGTAAGAACCACAATTGCTGATATTTAGGCATCAAAGATCCACTTGAGCTAGAAAAAGGATGAAGAAAAGCTACTTTGCTTTTTCAGTCCTTAGGAGGAAGCAAAAAACCAGAGAAATCGGGCAAATAGTTATAAATCCAGGTTAATCTTTGAAAGGCAGTGAAGTCCTTCTGTTTTCCCTTGTTACCCATTTGAAAAGTTCAAAACCTTTTTTTAATTAAAAAAAAACTAAAATTTTTAATTTTAAAAAAAGATATAAAAATACAAAAGATTATTTGTATGTATGAGCAAGTTATTACAAACCTGTATTTTTAAATAGGTTCAAGAATGTTAAACCATTAGATTACAATAAACAGCATTTCCATTGTTTGATCTATGGTTCCCTTTATTAAATCCAGTCTACTTAAAGTATGTTAAAATTGTTTTGCATTTCTGTAGATTAATTTTATATTGTCATTCTTTAGTTCCTAATCCATTTAAAGCAAGTGCAGCTGCTCGAGTGCAGCTGTAATTTTTTTCCTATTTCGGTGAAATCTCTTTTGTTTTTAAAGAAATTACATAAAGGAGGCATTTTGGGAAGAGAGATGGGAGAAGAGAACCAAAGCCACTACCAGAACATGACCTAAATCAGGACAAACGTTGGAAGATTGCCAGATATTAAAAACAAGAAGGCTGGATCTGACTCTGAAAGTAGCTTCTATTCACCAGTAGGTATTTCTGGCTTCATGTGGCATGATTTTATGTCATACAGAAAAGCTGGTCCACAGGAGGGCCACAAAAGTGATCAGAGGGCTGAAGCACCTCTCCTAGGAGAAAAGGCTGAGAGAGTTGAGGTTGTTGATCCTGGAGAAGAGAAGACTTTGGGGAGGGCTTAATGTGGCTTTTCAGTACTAAAAGGGCGCTTTTAAGAAATATGAGGACAGACTTGTTAATAGGGCCTGTAGCAATAGGATAAGGGACAATGGTTTTAAACTAAAAGAGGGTAGATTCAGGCTAGGTTTAACGAAGAATTTCTTTACAATGGGGTGTGAAACAGTGACACAGGTTGCCCAAAGAGGTGGTGGATGCCCCATCCCTGGAAACACTCAAGGTCAGGTTGGA
Organism: Peucedramus taeniatus; assembly: GCA_013400575.1. Lineage (NCBI taxonomy): Eukaryota > Metazoa > Chordata > Aves > Passeriformes > Fringillidae > Peucedramus > Peucedramus taeniatus. Next base: position 33,634 of record WBNO01021040.1, on the reverse strand, counting down.
CAAGGCCCTGAGCTGAAGCATCACAACCTGATTTAGTTGAAGATGTCCCTGTTCATTGCAGGGGGGTAGAACTGGATGAGCTTTAAAGGTCCCTTCCAACCCAAAGTATTCTATGATTCTATAAAAATGTTAAATGTGTTCTGTGGATTAAAAATAATTAATTCTCTGGGGCAATATAAGCCATTTCAGCACCATAGAATTATTTCCTGTTATCCAGCTTCACAAGTTTAATGAACAGGAAATTGACAATCATTAACAAAAGGTAAAAATTACTTCAGAGATGTACTTGAATAGCATGGTCCCATTTCTCTGGATTCTCTTTTGTGAAATTTTGAGTAAAAATGGAAGGTCTGACAAGAAAAGATTTTGAAAACCTAGTTATTTTGCAAGTTTCTGAGCTTGTTTGGCTTTGCAGCCTCAGATGGAGCTGTGGGAATCGCTGTATTCTCTCAAAAAGGGTTGCAAGGTGAATATGGGGGTATGGGGGAGTACAGTCGTATGTGTGCTTATTGTAAAGTATCTGTAAGCAGAAGAATCTCCAGCTGGAAAATTTTTTTCCTTGGTAAAAAGGAAGTGGATTTGTCTCTGTTTTTTTCTGGTCATTTGTTTAAGTTGAGGGTGATTGTTTGCTTGGGGTTTTGCTGGGTTTTGTTTGTTGGTGGTGGTGTTGGTTTTTTTTTTAAGTGGAAATAGCATAAATAAGCATAATTTCACCCTGGGCAGTTATTCTAGTTAGCATAAATGATTTTCTGAGATGATACTAATTTTGCAAGGCTTTCAGGCTTAGCATTTACATGTTGTGTGTCTGAAGGAGAAGTCCCACATGCAGTGAATCTGAGTTAACTCCTCTGCCCACAGAGACATTTGTTTAACATGTGAATAGCTGGATCCCTAGACTGAAATGATATTGGTTTGAATTTACAAAAGTTTACACAGGGTAAGTTCTACAGATAATTTCTGGATTAGGTGTTGTTCAGATACTGCAAGAGCTGAGCCTCCTGGTATTGAAGTATTGAAGAGACATAAACTCCACTCTTGAGCTAACCAAAAGCTTTACTTCCTTCTACAGACTCCTACTATTGTGTTTTTAGCAATGGAACTCTAAAGGACACTAAAGGTCATAACCACTGACTTAAGATCAGTTTTATCAGGGATGAATTTCACTCAGTATTTTATCCATATTGTACACTTTATTGACTCATTTATTGAATGCAGCAGCTCTCAGAGGGTTAGCTGAGAGCACAGCTATAGGGTGCTGGCTTCATGTCCTGAGAATTCATCTGGTTCCATTAGTAAATAACAGGTTTGTCTCGGTTGTTTCCTAAACTGCTGGTAGAAAAGCTTACGAAAAAGAGTCAGGAATTTCAATTTAAAGCTTGCTCTGATTAAAGGAGACAGTTTGGTTTGTCCACCTTCGCAGGTCAGAAGCTGCATTAGAAAACCTCATAAGCTCAGATTCTTACTCCTGTAAGGGGTTAAAGTACCTAGAGAAGCCAAAACATACACAAATAATGTTTTAAAACTATTCCTGCCAATGGGTATTTCCATCCTCAGTTAGCTTGGTGAAAGCTTTCTAGAGTTCTCTACACTTGTCCTTTTCTTCCTTGTCTCTGATTTTCTTAAGTAATAAATACATTCTTAGTCAGCTCCTCATTCATCTTGCTCCCAGCAACCATATGGTAAATATACTCACATTATGTCCTTCACTAAACAGATATAGAACCATGATAGCAGTGTAACAAACAGAAAAAGTACAGGGATGAGGATGTGTCAGCAGGAGAACACTCTGGAAGATGAGTCCAAACAGACACAGTTTATGGATTAATTGAAATTAGAACTTAGATACTTTCAGCCAGGAGTCTTAAATTAAATTATTATAGCACTTTCTAAGTAAATTACAAAAACAGTTAAACCAAATTAATTTTGAGCAGTAAGAACATCTGATTAGAAATATATCACAGTTTAAGTGGTCATTTAAAAAGATAATTAAGATAACTTTTCCTGTGTATACCCACATAGAAACAACAGAGGACTTAAGCAGAGCAGTTCACCTCATACAGATAAATAAGGACTAAAGCTGTCTGCCTTTAAAGTGGAGTAAAACAAGAAGTATATTCAGTGAATCTTCATAAAACTCACATCCTTTTTCAGTACTCTAGGCTGTGTTTCTCCGTTTCACTTCTCATGAAGTTTGGTAGCAACAGATGATTCCTTGGCTGACAGGCTGAGGAAGAAGAACTTGTACAAAGCTAGATTGTATTTGGAAGGAAATTATCCATACTCCTACCTGGGACCAACCAACATTACACTTGCCCTGTTTAACAAACAACTGCATCTTCAGATGATGCATTGCCGAGAGGGTCACTCACAGGGAAGGTGCTTTCTTTAAGAAGAGTACACGTGACTGACAATTGCTTTGCACTGTGAGCTGTGAGCAGCGGCACGGCAGGAACAGGCAGGGCAAGGAAAGGTGCCAAGAACAGTTACACTCCATGTTCATTGACTGGAGTGAGCTCTGGGTGCAGAGTGCTCCCTTCTAACTGGTTTTTTTCTGTATTGTGTTCGCAGAAGTTGCAAAGCCATCGAAGCCAAGTTATGGAAGACAGATTTTATCTGTAACAAGCTTCATCCTGCCCAAGTTGTATCATAAACTCCTACAAAAACGTCAGATAGAATACAGGCAAAAACCCCAACACACCTGGGCAGGTATTTTACCTTCTAGCAGCTACATTTTGGATACTTCAGAGGTCCTTTCTCTCTTTGTATCAAAGCTTCCTAGACCCTCTATACTTTACCTTTGAGTGTAATCTTATCTAGCTCAGTGCCAGTGGAACAGGAAATTTAACTTTATAATTGCTGGAGATAGTTATCACTTCTCAAAGGAAATAAGAACAAGAAGTCTTTTAAAAGAAATTGTAGTCAATATTCACGTCAGTGACTGCCCAGATCTGCAGAAATTCTGGGTAAGACACAGCATTTGGAGAGCTGATATTTGTGTGGCTGATATATTAAATTCAATTAGTGACTTCCTCTACTCTGATAGTGGTCTCTTTCCACAAATCTTTGAAGGACAGGAGGGTTTCAAAAGTTGCAAGTCTGTATTGAGATCAACAGAAAACACATCCTAGTTGGTATGGAAAAATTTGATCAGTCAATTATTGCTTCTTTATTCCAACTGCTATTTCATTGATTCACATGGTTTAGGCAGAAAGAATCTAAAAGAGGTCTTCGGGGTTCTTTAAGAAAATATGGAACCTCACCATGGTATTTATGTTTACAGATGTGAAAATCCTTGTAAGTATTACTGAGAAACATTAATTGTTTTTTTGGGGTTTAGCCAACTAGCAAGGGAAAACAAAACAAAACAAAACAAAAAACCAAACCACAAACAAACAAACAAACAACCCACTTCTGAGGCCAGCAAGGCCTCAGAATCAGTGAACCTCAGGATTCAAAAGAGGGATTTGCAGCTCAAAACTTTACTAGAAAGTAAACAGACAAAACTGATGTCATAAGGCATCAGGGCTTGCTGGAGCTGATCTTAAAAGGGCTAGCACTCATGTTTTAAACCATTTGATCTTTTCCAAGATGCAAAATTGTCACTTCTGTTGTCCCCTCTAAGACCTGCTGCCACTGAGCTTTTGGAAGGAAATCACTACTAATGCAGCTGTCACTGCCTGGAGAAAAAGAACTGCAAACACTGTTGGCCCTTTTGATGTCAGTCAGTGATCTGGCCTCACATGATGCCAGCTCCTCTGTGTGGTGTTACAACCTGTTACACATAACAGCTTGAATTACCTGTAATCTAAAAAATTATGGTCAGACTACTGTGATAGTGATTCTTGCTTTTAGGGTGTGTTTTCTGAGAGGGAGAATTCAGAGGACAACATCTTGCCTCACAGGACAACAAACACAGAGAATGGGATGGATATTTCGTCCTTACAGTGAAAGAATACAACACATGCTTTACCTCAGTTTTAAGCATGGTTACTTACAAAAGTAGTAGACAAATTTGTAGATAAAACTATACAAAATAGTCTTGCACCAATTTTTTTCCCTGTGTTGCAGGATTTATGCAGGCCTTATTGTTAAGTTTTGAAAGGAATTTTAGAAATAGTCAGTGAAAGCAAGGTTTGTAGTTTGGGTGGTAAAAAAGGAAGAGGAGAAGACTACCTAAAACAATACACATCAAACTAATGTCTAATTGAAGAAGGAGTGGCATTACTGCCTGGCTTGCAATACTGTGAAAAATTAAGGTACATTTAGCTTGATAACCTCTGCTATTAGGCGAGAATAAAACATGGTTTGTGCTACATATATGTGTTATCTCTGTTCTGTTATGAAATTTATTCGATTAGACAGTTTCTTGGTTATTTGCTGGTTATAATTTAGATAAAAAGATAGAAAAGAGTAGTCACACTTCATACAGAATATATAAATACCTACCAGAGTATCTCCTTTTCTCATTCTCCACACTGGACTATCCATAAGCGACCAGAATTGCTAAATCTTGGTTGGGAACATGAAGTATTTTGGTTCATGCATTCATAAATACCAGTTCCTTTCAATTCATCTTACACATTAGATATGATCTTTGCTATGTAATTGACAGCAGATCTTTGAATATTATTTAAGACATGGAAATACAAAGTAAGGTGGATGGTGTACTATTTTCACAGTGAATTAAGAGTTCAAACTTAGTATTTTACTTTTCTTGTTACTTGTCAAAAGAGATCAAAATTTTTTAAATGGAGGGAAGAGCAGAGTTCAAATTACAGCGCATAAAATTGAAATTAATAGCTCAAGCTATTATTTCTTATGACATAGGAAAAAAAAGTAAAAGTTGGATTCTATACTTGGGATCTCAGAATAGATGCAAAGATGACCACACAGCCCCAAATGAGAAAATTAATTACTTCTGCCTTTGAGATTTCTGTCCAATTTATTCCTTTTCAGAAACTCTCTGAAATCAGTGTTTATAGCACAGAATGTGTACAAAACTTACAAGAATCACCAAGGGATCAGAGACAACTCTGTGCCCCTAATCCCTCTACAGTTTTTCCCCATGAAATTATGATTTTTTCTGTTGACCACATGGACTTAGTGCCAGATTATTCTGGGATGTATATATCCATGTGGGAAAGCTTAGGAGCAAGGCTTTTCATTGCAGACCATCTATTCTTTATTGACAGATCTTTTTAAACAGCAAATGACTTCTAAGAATTGTGTGCAAATAAATTCTGTTGTTTCTTAGCTTTTTAAACATGTAGGTGGTGGTCAAATAGGTAATTACATTATTAGAAATATGGTTTATTATTATCATACTATAATGAAATTATAGTATAACAATAATTGATTTGCATCTCAGTAAATTAGCCCTGGTTGAATAACTTACCATGATTCACACATCAAAATCTTCACTTGTGAAGATTGTTTTTGTCTACTTTTGCTTTTCTAGATATTTGTGTGGTTTCTATCATTATAGTGTCTGATCAACATAGAAAAAAACATTAATGCAAATTCCTGACTAAATACAACCTTTCATGTGTTAAATATAATTTATGTTCTATTTAGGAGTGTTTCACAGTGCTGTAACAAGGACAAAGGAGACACAGTACAAGACCAAATTAAGATGTAGTTAATTAGTCTGTGTGATAGTCTTTGCAACTGGGAAAGGAAGATTAAGAATAAAGTCATTGTCTTCATGGAAAAGTGAGTACTTTTTAAGTACCAAGTTATGGACCATTCTGTAAAAATGTGTGTTATGGATAGTGAAAGGGTATTTTCATGCCAAAATGCAAAGCTTTGTCCGACATCTAAAAGTACCTCTGAACTGAATCAGGGAAAGTTTGAGAAGCAGGATATTTATGATTAGATGGAAGACATACCGCTTCTGATCCTGAAACCTTATTTTGGTAAAGCACCTCATTATGGAATGTGATTATACCTTTGGATTTTACTGGGATTCTCTTTGTTCAAAGCCGTTTAACCCATATTCAGAGTTGGAAAAGCTGCTTTCCTTTTCTGTCTGGTAAGAATATTTTCACCAGGAGTGAGCCAGGGCTGGTGCTGGGCTCAGATTGAGGCAAGTTTTCCTTTATGTTTACTTCCTTGTGTAGGCAAACTCTGAGCAAGTGCGTCACACAGGAAGTCTGGGGAGTTGCTCCAGATTTATGCTGATGTAACAGGACACGAGAGAAATTTTTTGACTTTCTGTCCCAAGCAGATGGAATACTGTTAAGTGACAGCTCCAGCAGGAACAGATTTGGGAAGTACTGTTTTAAAGGCTTGTTAAAGGAGAATGTTTTAAAGAAAGATTTGGAAATAGCAGAAAGAGGAATCATGTTCTTTTTTCAGGTTTAAATAATGCCTGAGTAGTGCACTACAAGTCCATGCTGCTTATAATGCTGGAATACTATACAGTGGCCTCTGTTTGCCCAGTTTTATTGTAGAATAATCTATTTAAATTTAGACTATAAAGGGGAAAGACCAATGCTAGATCCAAGATGTGTGTACTCCTGGTCTGTGCTGGACTTTTGGTAGGCTGCCTATCCTTGGCTTGTGATCTTCCTGTTCTACTGCTGAAGTACTGAAAGAAAAACATTTGTAATACTGAAAGAACTGAGAGAGACCTTATAAGTGTGTTAAAAGGCATCAGGGCAGTTTCAAAGCTCTTTGTAAAAAGTAAAACAGAAATGTGGACTTCTGCCTCTCCACCAGTGTAGCAAATGCCATCAAACTTCCCGTTAGTACCATGCTGTGTTTTCCAAGAAGAGAAATGCCATCATGTTCATCCTATTCAATTTTTAAAAATATCTCTCTCTCTGTCTCCTGCTTTAAAGCACTGTTGAGGAGATGGACAAAGTTAAGCACAGCAATTCAAAAGTCAGATCCATTAGCCAAGATGGAATTGGACTTTCTGCTAAAGGAAGATGATGAAAAATACTGACAGAGTAAACAGACTGAGGCTTTCTTTAATCTAAATATTGCAGTTTCTTAGTATCACATATTTCCTGGATAAATTTCACTGAATAGAATTTTTTTTCTGGCCTAATGTTTTCCTTTCTTCAACAGCCTTATGTTCCTTTTTGTATGATGCATGAGATAAATTAAATAATTCTATTCTGTTTTCTAATCAGTATTTGTTAGCTTCCAGGAGTCAGATCTTATTGCTAGGCAACTAAATCAGAAATCTCCATCTCTGGATGAAGCAGTTTGCTGTATCCATGCTGACCCTGTGCTTATCTATACATACATCTATAAAATTACCTAAGTGCAGCTGTAAACGTCAAATGTAAACATGCCGCGTATCTTACCCATATGGAATTTATCTTGAAACTGAGTTGTTAATAATCAAAACAGCTTGGAAAAAGGCACAGATTTTCCCTTCCCCCCTTTTTAGCGTGTTTCCCTCACAGGTACCTATCTTTAAGGGCAGCCTTAGTGCTGAAAATTACTTCTTTCTTTTGGACTAAAAGAAATAGGGATTTATGTATTAATCACTGCCATTTTTTACATCAAGATACTGCCTTAATTTAATGAACACTACTGTGAGATTTTGATTACTGTGATTCTCTGTTTGCAAGTTTTCCAAAGGAATTTTGAGGTAGAGGACTTAGTGTGAAAACTAACAGCAGGGCTTTAGCTGGCCATAGTGCCAGCAGTCGTTCTGCGGTTTTTACAAGGTTTGTACATTTAATAATTTATTGAGCTCTTATTTGCTATCTTGGTGCTTGATTGCATTTCCAGTATCATCCAGTGTATTTCAGTGATCTTCTAATAATATGTCCTCTGTAATGTCATTGTCTAATTTCTAAGGATTTGTTCTTATTTTCTTCAATGTTTTTTTTGTTACTGGAGTATCACTGTTCTGCCATGGAGAAAAGGACTTCTGCTGTCACACATTGGCATGACCTTTTTTTTTTTTAACTATTTCAGATTGTTTTTTAACCGGTTCATGACATGTTTTTAACAGATGTGTGGTGTGGGAATCCCAGGAGTGTAGAATTAAGGTCAGAAGGGGCATATGGAGGTCACTTTGTTCACAGTCCTGCTCCAGGCATGGTTAATCTCGAAGGTTCAGGGCCTTGTTGTGTTCTTTCTCTCCCCTATGCTGAGTGCCAAGACAGGACAGAGAATTCCCGTCAAGGGTGTTTTGGCTGTGGCCTGACAAGTGCTGAGCAAAGAGTGACCAAGAGGAGACTCTTAGAGGCATTGCTTAAACAGGCTGCTGTCACCACCCCTTAGATGGTGACTTGGCTGGCTGAATTACAGCTTTCCAAGTAAAAGCCTTGGAGGGAACAGGCCCCTTCCAATACCCAATTCTGAATTTTTAATTTCTCTTTAAACTGGCTTCTGATCCTTCACTGAGGATCTGCAAAAGGAGTTTATGTATATATTTTCACATAGGTACACCTAAAGTTGGTTAGTATAAATAAAGGAGCTGAACTGATCCATTTTTCTGTTCTGATTTTGGTTCATCTGTGATTAAGGATGTTCCACTGTCCTTCCTGTTCAGATCAAAAATAGATTGGTAACTGACTCATGTTAGAAAATACTGCATTTAAAAATAGAAATGATCGCATGCTGTGGGTGATCCCATGGGGTGGGGCTTCAGGTGAAGGGAGGGTTTAAACTCCCTTTCTGCTTTGCTGTCATAGCACTGCTATTATTTATGGTTCCCACGTGGCACCACTGCTTTTCTCACCTCCTCAGCCTCGCTGTATTTAGGGACTGAGGCAATCTGGCAAGTACAGTTGAGGGAACGGAGGAATGCTGTATCTCTGCCCCATACTTTGTGTTTCAGCGGTGCCAAGGATGTGGGAGCTGGAAAAGCAGATGCTGAAGCCCTGCTGAAGTATGGATGGACAGAGGTGTTTGTGCTGTGAGAGGCTTGGTTCCCGTTCCAGAGTGAAGCAGCACTGCTGGGGCCCAGCAGGCACTGAGCACACTGGTGGCACTGGTCACTCAGGCTGGCTCATGTGGCAGCCAGTGCTCAGCTTACATCAGGTGCACAAGAAACCACACTGCGGAGCAGAGGACACAGAACACGTGGATATAGAATAAGTTTCTCCCTTCCTTTCTGCCAGTTTAAAGTGAAGAGGGCACTTCTAAAGGGGAAATGGTATCTCACTCTTAGATTCAGCAATTAGCCTCTCTTTTAACTGCAGAAGGAGGTGACAGGCAGTGCTGGTTGCTGTGGTGTACATCTCTGATGCAAACCAGCCAAACTGCACAGGAATATTCCATGTAAGCAACCAAACAGCTTTCAGGTTAAAGAGAAGCTTGCACATCCTCCCATTAGGAGTCCACTAAGCTGTCCAATATCCACAAAATGAAGTTATTATGTTTGGTATTGTTTGCTCAGTTATAACTTTTAGTTTAAGTCCCAAGTTAGAGTCACAGAATCATTATTATTGGAAAAGACTATAAGATCAAAAAGATCCCCATGTCCCAGTACCACCACAACATTTGCCACTAAATTACTAAACCATGTCCTCAATGCTACATCTGACCAAGCTGTATCTACTATAAATATTATTCCTCATCTAATATTCTCTTATACACTACTTATTTTCTTTGACAGATTCTAGCCAGTCTTTTTGTTTTCTTATGAGATTTTTGTTGCAAAGTATGTAATTCTTTAAGATGTTACAGATGGAAGCATGAAAATGGTAAGTTATTAAGTAACTAGAAATAGTACCTGCAATGTTAATATTTTTATATTTTATACCTTTTAAAAAATCCTACATTTTTGTAAAGTTAGCTTGGTTTTGCTTAAAAAATGCTGTAGATGTTAATTTCTTATAGGAAAATTTTCTTAACATACATCACTAAATGTCTTGATTATAAAAACATGTATCTGTGTGGTCAGGCAATGAGAATAGATAATCATTGTAGGTCCCTTCCAACTGAACTATTCCATTCTATTCAGTACATTTATTTTTCATTTTTTGGACAGAAAAATCAGTGTTATTTTCAAAAAACAGTTGTCTTCTAATAGAGTTGGTTCATCTACCCTCTTCAGCCTTTCTACAATAGTGCTTCAAAACCAGCAAAACCTATCTCAGTTGTGAGTTCATATCCATACTGAACAAATGCATTTTATTAATCTGTTATATTCCTAGTTCTCTCTCCCTAATTTAGCTGTGATTTCCAAATTTGCTCCTTTTTTTTAAGTGCTTCAGTGGAGAGATGAAGTTGCTTGCTACAAAACGGACTGAAATAAATACACAGGCTTTCAACTTTCAGGGAAAATGTGTTGGATTCACAGGAGAAGCATGATAGCAGACTCTAGACAAGATAAAAGGAACCACGTAGCCCACACATTCAGTACATTTGTCTTTGTGCATGCAGATAACATACTGTGGTTACTACAGCTTCCACTTTCCATCCTGAACTTCCTGACATAGGTGAATCTAACTTGCTCCATTTCTCCCAGGCAAACAAAATGATCTATTTTTAGAATGATTTAATTAAAGGAAGTTTTATTAAGAGGAAAGCTGAGATGCAAAAAGGAAATACATCCTGCTGAGCAAAATTTGGCTCCAGCCTGCCCACCACCTTGAGCTAATATTGTCCAGGTCTACATTTGCAAGTGGTGCTGTGCAGTTAGAGCCAGTTTGCCTTTGGTGCCAAGAACCTGATGTCCACACTGTATGTGAGTGGGTGGAAAGGAGGGAATGTGCTTTGAACTAGCTCCATTTTGCTCCTGTGAACTGAAAGTCCAGCAATAGCTGGGGCACAGGAAATGCTCTGCAAAGTCTGTAGAGTACATCTTTCAGCTTTGTGTCTTTTGGGTGTATCTGGCTGTACTCTCTGATCTGGGCTGGGTGAAACAAGGTAAGGTGAGAGGGAATGAACAGGATATTCCCTTCAAAAGCATATTCCTGGTGTGAACTTACAAACTCATAAAGATGCCTCCATTGATTGGATGGTTTGAAAAGTAAACTTATTCTGCCAGACTGTAGGGAATTTGTGCTTTCTGCCCTTTGAGGATAAATTCTCTCTATATTCACTGATGCTTTAAAAATATTCCAGTATTTTTTCTCTGTGCTAGGGTGAGAGAGGGAAACATGGCAGAATATAAAGGTGTTCACAAGGGAAGCTATTTGTCTGCTTAATAACGAAGGACTCACCTGGTAAGTGACATTCTGTTTCATAACTAACATTGAAGGTACATGGACAGAAAGGTGTCTTCCATAGTTGTGATTTTACTATTCCAAAGTCTTCACTATTTACTTTTTTCTAAAGCTGCAACTAAGAGAGCTTTCCCTGATTTCAAATATTTTTATTCTTCATAAAATGAAAACTGATAAATTGAAGGCCTTGCATGAAATCCAGTACACCACTTAATTCCATAGCATTAGTTGCAGACAATAGTATTGCTACCTTTATTCTTCTGAGTCAGTAGTGTAAAATAATGCAGCAGTGAATACAGAGAAATATGATAGTCCTGTAATAATGGTGGAACTGAAGAAGGTTATATAATTCAAACACTTGTGAAAGTCATAGAATTATGGATTTCTTGCCAAGGCTTGTCTTCTGAGACTGTGATTGTTTACAGGAATTGTAGCACGGAAGCCCCTGAGGAAAGATGAGATGAGGAGGCTGATTCTGCTGCCTCATTCAGATGAAGCAGGACTTGCTGTGAGCAATGAATGCATTCATTTTCACGAGGTAGTCTAAAAATGGACTACAAAGCAGGATGGAATCCAACCCTACATCTTAGCATTCAAACTCTGTTTAAACAACTGTCTGCACAGCACTGTATTGCACTTGTGTTTGGTATGGCCCTCAGTGGAAACCAGTAACACCAGTATGTACCACCAAGGTGAGAACACAAAGCCAGAGGTCATGGCACTTTTTACACAGATTTTACTTAAAATAGGTGAGTGGTCACGTGAGCAGAGGTAATGAGCCATGTAGAAATTTGTACCAAAGCTTTTACAAGCCTTAGCATGAAAGCTGCAGCATTTATGTAGTTTTACACATGAATATTGTTGGCCTTTTGTAAAGGAAGTCAATCCATAACTGAAAAGCTGTCTTTTCAAAAAATACATGTAAAATAAGCATTCTTTTAACCCAAACTCTCTCTCCCCCTTTCTGAGACACTTTATATTGTTGTTCCACGTGTGATATATCCTTCAGCACTACATCAGCATATGTGGTGGTCAGTGGGAGTTTTGCCAGAGTACAGTGTAAAGCAGGTTTTGGCAAACTGTGACTGGAGATTATAAAAGGCTGGCAGCAGAGTTAACATGGGGTTAGGAGCCATAACAATGAGAAAGTTGGCTAAGAGAACCAATATGTTTCTCAGAACTCAGCAGAATCCCTGGAACTGGGAAGTCCTTTCCTCATACTGATGATTTTAAGATCATGTGGTGAACAGCATTTAATTTCTTTGAGTTGGAGATATCTTTTAATTCTGCTGGGTGTCTGTGAGCATCCTCAGCATCCTATTTGGGAAAAAATAACATAGTGTAGTGTACCGTGTTCAAAAACTCACTGATCCCTGAGCATTTGAGGTTTGATCTTATTGTGAGCATCTACTTTTTAATCATATTTAGGGCCTGAATAATTCTAACCATTGCTTGAAGAGTAAATGCTACTTGGTCTCTCAGGATTTGGCCTTTATTTTTGAAAAAAGGCAATGGCATATGTAAGAATTAATTAATTCCCTGCAGGTTTTTGTATTCTCCTCAACTCTCAATCTGATTTTCTGGATCTTTCTGCATGTTCATATGTACTGAGCAGCTGAGCAACTATGGTTAAAAAAAAAGTCACTGAAAAATACCAAAACTGTTTCTCTCCTCCAGCCTTTTACAAGATACCTGCAATAGAGAGGATCAGGAATTTTAATGCCAGTTGATTTGAGACCTAGGAGAACAAATAACTACACAGCATTTTTGCCAGTGTAATCTTTGGTCATTATTATTGATTAAAATGAAGCTTAAAAGTGGGTTTCTTCTGAAGTCTTTTGAAAAATGGTGGCTGTCAATATGCTTTTAAGGCTGAAACATCTATCAGCAGCCCTGTAAAGATGGTGAATTAGTTCTGCTGAAGTACGTGACACCTGTGAGAACTCCTCAGTGTGTCTGATGGGGAATCAGAGGTAACTTTCAAATTTTGGATACAAATGGAGGAGAAGAATAACAATTCTCTGTGATGTGCCAATTTATGAGCAATGAGTAAGTGCACAGTGCAGGTTAAAAGCACCTCTTTTTTGAGGAAGCAGCAAGCAAGAAAGTATAAAATTATGTGCTGAGATCTGACCCCAAAAATACTCAACTTTACAAAAATTATTCACCAGAAAGACCTGTAGAACTCAGAGAGAGTTTCCTGGGAAAAAAACTGTAAGAGCTTGAGTGTAACTTCTTGAGTTTTATAGGGTTGTGATCTGACTATTTAGTTAGGTTTTTTTCCTTTGAGTTGATATTTGACGTCTGTTAAGTTGAAGGTCTTGCACAAGAGTGAAAGTTATTTTACAAAAAATTAGGTGCTACAGAAGCAATTGATTTCCAAGAGCATGGTCATGTTTATGAAGTCTTGACAAGAACACTGTCATGAACTTCTACTCTAGAAGGTAGCAGTACATATTTAAATAAATTTTAAACTCCCCCAAAACAACAAAAAATCAAGTGCAAAGAGTAAAGACAAGTAATTTCTGGTAATTCATGCAAATTATTCTGTCTGATTTGCTTAATATTTTTTGTGGATATAATCTGTGAAGTCCCTTGAAGCAGAACAAAAGCTTTAAAGATATTCTTATGATCTTATTGACAATATTCATAAATGTTATCAGTGAGGAAGTAGAAAGCAATTTTTCCTGAACTTTGCTTCAACAAATAATTGTTGACAAAGGGCTCTTCAGGATGAAATGTCACATCTTCTTTTTCCTTGTGATAAGTGGTGCAGTCAAAATGCTAGGGTCACTAGTTTTTTACTAGGAAAGAGTTTATTATGTCTACATGCCCAAATGTTTTCAGTTCTCCATAACTCTGACGGCACAATATGTGATGGAAGTAAAGGAAATCAAGGTAATATTTGTGTCTGCTAATACAAACACAGCTGTACCACCTCTCACTAGTTAGGTATATACTCTGTCTTCAAAGTTCAGGGCTGGAAGTAAATATCAAAGATGACCAGTGTCAAATGTGTTGTTTAGATTGGGCCCAGTGTTCAGTTTATTTCTTGCTGAAGTTTTCTGTGCTGCCATTGACAATTCCCACTTACATAAAAGCAACTTAAACAGATAATTCTTTTGCCTCTACAGCTCAATAAAATAAAAGCAATTTCCTTTCCTCAAATACATGTATGTCTTTAAAAAGTGAATTGCTGTATAAAACTGCTAAGCAGGGCTGTGATTTTTTTTGTCATCCTTTTAGCCAACCTTTCTAGGGTGGAAAAAGGTTTTAATAGTAGATCAGGCCATACTGAAGATTTTTCAAATCTTGGATTAATTTATTACAGTACATAAAGTAATTTTGACTCATCCTGTGTATAAATAGCTCCTCTAATGTATTAGATTTTTTTCTCAATTACTCATATTACTCATATGTTTCCTAGGTTATCAACTGATTTTTTATGTAAAGAAAAGGGAAGATTGATTCTGACATTTTCTCAGTTGTGTGCAATGACACTTTTAAAATCGTAACAGTCTCCTGCCAGCTACGGATATTGACTCAGGCATGAGATTTTCAGAAGACATGCTTACTTTAGAGACTAGTTTGTCATGTTTCCATCTGTTGGATAAATATCTTTTTGACTAAGTGTAAAACCTCAAATACATGTTATCCCAGATGCTCAAGAAATTTTTCACCCAACTGCTGAAAGGATGAGATGCAAAATCCTTTCAAAACACCTGCCAAGCGAGACTGCACAATCCTGACCCAGGCAACTGGAACAGCCACCTGAGGTTTGGAACTTCAACAATCCCAATGTAGAAAACAACAATCCATGAGACAAATCTCACTGCTGGGGAGTGTATGATTTCCCCAGCAGGTGGGAGATGTAAATCAGGAGCCTGGAGGGAACCAGGAGATATGAGAATGGCAGAGGGTTGTAGGCTCAAGTGTACATCCTCTGCAGCCAGGTTCCTGGAAACCTGACCTTGGGTTATTTTGGATACTGGCTGATAAGAACCTTTTCCTTGTTGTCTGAGCACTGAGACTGAAGAAATTTGCATTCCTCCTTTTTGCATTTTATCCTACTGGCTGTACCAGACAGGACTGATGGGGGCAGGTGAGACTGAAATCCCATT
This sequence comes from Peucedramus taeniatus, assembly GCA_013400575.1. Lineage (NCBI taxonomy): Eukaryota > Metazoa > Chordata > Aves > Passeriformes > Fringillidae > Peucedramus > Peucedramus taeniatus. The sequence goes on along the minus strand of WBNO01021040.1, from coordinate 18,372 downwards.
GTGCTCCCTGGCTGACACGCAGAGATTTCTGTCCCTCATGGGGAGTATTTGTTAGCTAGACCTTGGGAAGTGTTCCTTCAGGGTTCTAAGGACAGTATGTTCACTTGTAAATACTCTTCTTTTTCCCTTTCCCCTTTCACTGAGATAAAATAATGCTCTGGTGGCACAGTCTCTGTAATCCCTCTGTTGCTTCACTTCAACAGATGTGGAAGGATCTGTTGTTCAAATAGAAGTCTCCTCTACAACACCAATGTGCTTTCACTGATAATGGTTTTTTTCCTTTCTTAAAAGTATTCTATCCATTGATGTATTTGCCTAGGAAAAAGCAAAAGCAGTTAAAGCAGGAAGTAAGCAAGAATGACAGAAGAATCACTGCTGACTTCTCCACAGCAGGTTTGATGAGAGTGGATAAGGACAATTTCATTTTTTTATTCAGTAATTATTTTTACTTAATGTAGTCACCAGCAGACTTGGTGATCTTATGTCCCATTTTATATGGTGTGATTTTAACCATGCAGTTTTCCCTTTTTCTCTGTCAGAATAACCTGAAAAGCAAGTTTCTTTTATTTTGTACTTAAGTTTGATTCTGACCAAAGCAGTGAACAGCTGTGGTCTTGCTGTAAGTTGCTACTGTTATTTTCCCTATACTTTCCCAATCTCTGCCTGCAGAACAGGAATGTGAGACTGGAAGTGACTCATTGGATCACAGAATCCACCTCTCTGCTGCAGCATTCATCACATCTTATAAACTCCCTTTAAAAACATCCAAACTTAGTTTTGAAACTGCTTTGTCACCCACCTCACCTGCTCTGAGATATCCTACATTGTTTAAAAGATGCTGTTAATGAACTTGAAAGGCCTCAGCTCTCTTCACTGCTGCTAATTAAACTCTTTTTTCCCAAGATATACACATGAAAATATACTGTGTAGGTGTTTCTTTCCAGTTGCTCCTGCCAGAATGCTGCTCTGGGACCCCACTGATTAGAAACACAATTATTTTGCTCAGCCTTCGTGGCTAATTGATCTGTGCTTGGAAGTGTCACCCAGCTTGCAGATTTGGTCATGCAGTTTTTTGTGTTGTCAGAACTCTTCTGGGGAAGTTTGTTTTAAATAAGTCTAGGACTGCTGACTGAGTTATGGAAATGCACAAACTTATTTTGTCAGTTTATATTACATGAAGAATGTAGGAATAAGGTGGAAGATCCAGGGTTGCTGAAGGATATGTAGTAAGGGAAGAAATGCTGGATTATCTGAGAATGAACAGACTGAGACTGATTACAAAAGCTTTGTAAATAGAAATATTTCAGGACATCTCAGTTGTGTGTTTAAAGTCAGCATTACAGAATTCTTCTCATCCATGGGGAGGATTTAAGTTTAGAATGCATTGAAAAGTAGTGTTACTGTCTCTATGATAGTTTTTCTAAATCAGTGAAAAAATATTTTAAGAATATTTCTATGATCACAGAATATTCTGAGTTGGAAGGGACCCAGAAGGACCATCGAGTCCAGCTCTTAGATGGATGGCCCATGCAAGGATCAAACACACAATCTTGGTTTTATTAACAGCATACTCTGACCACCTGAGCTCATCTCAGGGCTTTTATGAAAGGAAATAGCATGACCCAAGCCTATGTCTTCTGGCAGAAACAGGAATAACAAAAATATCCTTAAAATTTTCTTTTCTAGATTTTTTTTTTGTCATTCACAATTTCTGTTATCTTCAGTGGTGAATTTTTAACTGTCCACCATTAGCCATGCCAATAAATTGTTCTTATTCCTTTCAGTTCTTATTTCCTGGACTGATACCATAACATTCTGAATTAATTCCATAATCTATATAATGGTATTATAACTAAAACAGATTACTTTATTTTGAAATTTTAAAATTAATGTGTAAGTAGATTCCACCTTCATCTGATATTCTCAGAATTTACTATCAGCCTCTGAGTAGGGAAATCAAATGGATTTTAAGATAAATGCAACACAAATTCCAGAAATACCTCTCTAGAACTCTGTTTTTTTATTCAAGTGCTAGTAATCATGGAGTTGTTAATGAGAGATTTTATTGATGAAGTAGGATGGGGCCCTTTCATATATTCCTTGGAGTTCCTTATTGATGCTTTCAGGTCACATTTGCACAAATTCCTGCTTTTGGTAGGGCTCTGGCAAAGGCAATTTGATCCAAGAGCTAGAAGGAGGAAATTTAATACTGTAAGTGGGGCTGTGTGCTCCCAAAATTTGAGAATGGCTGCTTAGGGCATGGTAACTGAGGAAACCTCCTCCGAGTCCAGTCATTCACCCCCACCTTTGTATCAGAATTGCAGATTATTTTAATAATCATCTGTTGTATCCTAACATCTGATTTTGGACACTGCTTCTACGTTCACTGAGTCTCTTGACAGTATTGAATGTTTTTGGCTGCAAGGGGCAGCAGCTGTAGAAGGAAGGGTTTTTGTGTGGGAAGGTTGCAGTGTCTGTTCATATATTATTCTGCCACATGATGTCCTCCTAAGCCAGGTTAGAATGATGGAATGCAGGTACTCAAACTGTGCAATTCTTCAGTATTCAGACATGTATTTATGTAAAAGGTACTATTCTTGTAGTAAACTATTACTCTAATCAGAAATACCTAATCTGTAATTTGTTTCAGTTGCTATATATGAATAGTGAACATTTCTCCTGAGGCTGAGTGTTATTAATACAGCCTCATGATCACCTGCATTAAAACTCAAAGCTTAAGAAACTTCAGCATTTTCAATTTGCTCAGCTTAGTCTTACTGATACTGCTCACTACTTTGTAGAAGCATTTTGTCCTAGTTGTGTATTTTTTGCACCAAGGCACATTTTGAATGTTGCACACATTATGAGACCGTTGTAATTAATCTTATTAATAAATTACTTTAAACAAAATGTTTAGTACTTGTATTTAGGGTATGGCAGAAATTAAGACTTTTCTGTACAGCATCCTGCTTTTCCTTTGTGCCATATTACTTGTTGCTTTAAGTAACTTTTCTTTTTCTGTCAAAAATTTGTGTTCTTTATAATGCTGATGTAGGTTGTTTTTTTTTTTTTTTTTGTACTTAGGGCTGCACAAATGTTAGTTTTCTGCCAGTTCATTAAGTTAGAGGGGATAATCTCCCACCCAGACAAAGGAAGATATTGAAACTGAAGAAGCAGCCTTGAGGATTTTGGTCATGGCGCTGAGCACCTGGTTCACTGGAGGTCAGTAGTGCATTGACTTTTCTCATCTCTCAGTGTAGTGCTTCACAATATTAACCAAAACAAGGATAGAAAAATAACCCTGATTTGTTTTCAGCAGAGTCAACAGTCTGTCTTCTCTCCATACTTTATCTGTGTCTGTGCATATTAATATATATGTGCAGATATATGTACCTCACCATATAGAAACCAGCAGAGATACAAGTGCAACTTCACCCCTTGCTCATCTGAGCTTTTACTGTGTTAGGGGTTTACATTGGGCATGGATTATTTATACAGTTATAATATATAGATTAAACACAGGTTTACAATGTGGCTGGATAGTAGCAGAAAGAAAAATTTCCAATACAGATATCTCAGTTGTTGAAAGTTTACTTGCAGATCTGGCTCTTACTATGTCCACTGAATTAGAAACTTGGGCTTATGACACACTGCAGGGCCTTCTTCTGGTATGGAATGAAAGTTTAGCCTAAACTTCAGTTTAGGATTTTTTAATTGACTCATTCTTCAATTAAAAAAGGAGGACAAGGGTCACAAAGCAAACTATTTGGGAAATTAAAAGAACTGTTTTCTGTGGAATACTCAGTAATTAGTCCATCCTTCTCCCCTGAATGCATCCAGTACTATTTAAAGTAATTATACTAATCATCACAGTATTTAGGCATAGATTACATTCATAAAGAAAAAAGAAAATGTTGTTCTAGCATGGCAGTGAAATCTGCTTTGACAAGTTAATCCAGTGTTTATTTAGTTAAACAATGGTAATAAAATATTTAATTGCACTTTAAGATTTCTATTTCTGTCATCCAACCAGGCAAAAAATTCCAAACTCAACCTATGTCAAGCAATGAAAATGCCTCAAGCACATCAAATACCACCCCATTATACAGATTATTGAAAGAAACTGAGCTGCAATGTTCACAGGTATTAAATATTTAATTCCCTTTCTGTTCTTTGAATCTGAAGCAAACAGGAAATATCCCTCTCCTCCCCCAACCCATCCCTGTTTGTTTCTGAGGAATTTTAATCAGCTTCCTAGTGCCAGCAGGCTACAATCACCAACTACTAATTAGTTTTAGATAATGATATTGGTAATGAGGCTCTAGTTTCTCAGAGGCACCAGACTGAGCTTGACTCAGGTTTATTCAGTTATTTATTAAGAATGTTATGGTGCAGTGTGAACAGTTTGAGCATGCTTAATGCCAAATATTTGTCTTTCATTTAATAATATCAACACACCATTTTAAAACAGGTTTTGCTGATTATTAATCAGCAAATTAACTTTCCATTTAGCAGTGACAGTATTTGTCTCCTTGTTACTCCAATTGTTTGATTACTCTATTGGACATGTTTACTACTCAGGCAGTTATCTAATTATCTGAGGTAAGAACAGTTAATTGGGGGAGGTTTTAAATTAACTTCCTATTACATTGCCTCTCTAGGAGGTCTGTTCATGGTCTCATGTCAAGTGCTGCTATTTTTGCAAGGTGTAAAATTCTCTGCTAGGTGTTTCACAAACAAGTTTTTAATTTGTTGGAGCTGCCAACTGTGAGGGGTGGAGAAAACAGATCAGTCTCCACTTCATGTAGTGCTGTTGTCAGGTGTGAAGGTAATTTGTATGTTCCCAAAAGTTAGCCTTAACATGCTTTCCACCACGAAGGCAGAGAAAGAATACCATTATCCAGGAGATAACAACAAATTCTGTGGAATGATTTCATACCTGGAGCTGTATTAGGGAGGGAGAAATGAGACATTTCAGCATCTACATGAGGATCTCAGTTTGGTACCACCTTTCTATCTGGTAAGTTTACAGTGGAGGATTGTGTTTAATGGGAAAAAACATGAAAAAATGCCATGCCTCTTTCCTTGTAACAGTGTGTATTGAAAGTAAGACTAGAGGAGGCAGAAATGTAGCATGTTTCCTGCCATGCTGTCTTTGCTTCTGCTAAACATTGCAGGCCTTATTTGATCCCTTAAATCCCTTAAAGGCACCAACCCACTGTCAGAAGATTATGGTGGAAAAATGTGGCATATTGAAACATTTTGGATTTTATGCTTTTTGTCTTTTCATGGCTGTTTTTTGCTTTTATATTTTCAGTATTTTAGAGTAAAAGTCTGAATTTTATTGATACTCCCAAAAGATCAGGTGTTTAAAGGCATAATTTTTGTCAAAGTCACATGTCTAAATTGCAGTTCTGAAAATGCTTGCAAGTGCTTTCTGTTGGCATGTGGAGTCAATTTTTGGCTTCTTTTTGTAGTTGAAATTTCCCCAGTATGATTAAAACATTCTCAATTTTGACAAATTGAGCAGTAGAAACTAATGGATTTGTGATTCTTTTGAGTAAATATGTGGATAGCAGGTTTCAAAGCATATGTAATTGTATTTATGCCATCAAGAAAATGAGTGCTATTTCTATATTCCACTCAATAGAGCATCTGTCTGAGATGAAGAATAACTTGAGTTTTTGTTTTGGCTTCCAGTAAAAATTCTATCACCAATAACAAATGTAAGAATCATTAATGAGATGCTGTGTTGCTCTGTCAAATGTGATCCTTCTACTGGGCCCAAGAAACCTTCAATTATTTTCCTTGCAATAATGCAGCTTCTGCTGAATGTGGTAGAATAGTTTCCAGCTTGCATCTTAATACATTCTTTGGGAAAATGGAAGACATGGATTTGAGCTCCCTCATTCTGAGGACAAATCAAGGTTGAGCTTTATATTTCATAGGTGACTGCTAGGCTCTTCTATGAACAGTAGTTACTTCTTTTTCTTAAACTGTGTTTTGCCTTTCTACTTCCAAGTTAAAAAACACCCTCTGAATGTTTCAACATGATAATCAGCCCAGCTGAAGCCTAGGGATATTAGGATATATCAGTTATAATGAAAATACAGGTTATATGTGAGTGAGGACCTAGGTTATCCTAGGTTTTAGGCTAGCTGTGTCCTCCTCTGCTCACCAGCTGTATTCAATGGGAAGTTTGGTTTAAAATATGCTTTCCTTGTATTATGATTGTAGAAAACTTTATTTNTTTTTTTTTTTTTTTTGTTTAATGTAATGGGGGGACAAACCTATTCAAACGTTGTATTTTATGGGGGGACAAACCTATTCAAACGTTGTATTTTATAAACTGAAATTGTCTACAGTAGGTAGAATTTGAGGTTAATGGCATTAGAGTATGATAATTTCTGTGTGACTGTGCACAGCTGTGAACTTTGATAATTAGGAAAAAAACCTTGAATCAGGAGCAGATTGCTTCATGTCTTTTTATTGAGCATATTCTCCAAACTTGCTGATCAAACATGGGATGCATCCCAGCTATGAGATACTGGAATCTGATGAGTGAGATCCCAAGACTGACAGAATAACCTTCTACCTAATTTTACCAGGCGCTGAAGTGAGACTGACAAGCCTGTAATTACCAGGGTCTTCCTTCTCACCCTACTTGAACTTTTGCCACTTTTCAGTCAGCTGGAAGCTCTCTGGATTACCAAGACTTTTCAAAAATAAGGAGAGAGGTGCTGCAATAACATCAGCCAGCTCTTGCAGTACCCTGGGATGAATCCCTTTGGGCCCTACAGGAGATGAGGGTGAAATAGCAGAGTTTGGTTGCACTCCCAATGGTCAGCTGATGTTTCCTTTTCTTCCTGGAAGCACATAATGCACATGGACATTTTCTGTATTTCTGCCACACCAATTTTCTGCTTCCTTTTCTCCTAGAAATATGAAATGATTGCAGCTTACCAAGGTGCCAATAACTGTGAACTAGTTCAGTGAAGAGCTGGTGGTTTATCATTTAGACTTGCCATATTGCTGTGTGTCACACAACATCACTCTCAAGAGGATTATGGGGTGCTTAAATGACAAATGCATCACTCTGTGCCAAACTCCTCCAAACTTGAATTTCTATACTGATTTGGAAACAAAACCCTTAATGATGGTGATGGGTATTTCAATCCTCTGCTGGTTGCAATATTATTTAGTCTGTCTTGATGTGTGAGAAGTGCAGATCATTAACTTGTCAGTCAGGCAAAGGCAATATTGCTTTACAGCCTTCTAATTATTTTATGAAAAAAAAAAAGTTCTGTACACCGTACAATTGTCCAGTGAGCTTTTGAGGGTAAAGCTATCTTTGAGATCTGAGAAGAATGACACAGCAATGTAATAGCACATGCTGCTACCTGGAGGAGTTCTGCTGACTTTTATCATAAAGAACCTCTTTAAGTTGACTCCTAAAATTGCTTTGTTTTCCTGTTAGCTACCTAAAGGTATGAGAATTTTTTTTTTAAGCTTTCTTGCCCTTGGTGTGGCCATGTTGACTGTCACCAGTAACCTCCTTATTTCCCATGTGCCTCAGCATAATTTCCAGGAGTATCTTCTCCATGACTTCACAATATTTGGGTTCTCCTGTGCCAGTGTGCTAACTCATGAAAACTCTATTTTGGTGTCCTCAGTTTCCCAGTCCTGGGGGAATGATTTCCTTTTGGTTTAATGATGTTTTTCTGTTGTGGCAATAGGCTTTACAATGAAGAAAAGATTAGCACATAAAAACTATTTTGCCTTGGTCAGACCCAATACACTGATTTATTAGGGGAATTTAGCCAATGGGTTTAGCAGAGTGTGAGACACCAGTGAGACATCATGGTAGATAGCTTACTTTTTATCTCAATATGATTAAATCACCCCCACCACCAAAATATTTTTGTAAATAATTACAACAGCAAGCTTTGAAGAGGTGAAGATACGAAGGACAGTGGCTGAATGTCATTTCTGGCTTCTTTGTTGTAAGAAAATACAAGGAAGTTGATGTCTGCCAGAAAGCTAAAGCTGAATGCTCTTTTAGTTGGAGATACTCTGTGTTTTGCTGGCCCAGGATTCCTGAAGTTGCTATCTACTTCCTGAAAACCTGTAAGATTTATAAATCTAAAACCTGTAAGATTTCACTTCTAAAAAGTATATTTTTAGCTTCTTGTCTCCATCTTTTTGATAAAGTAACTTAGCTTTTTACTAATTTCCCTTAATGTGGCTTTTTTTTTTTGTCATGCAAGTACCTTCATTTTATCATGTGGGAAACAAACTGGAAAAGGCCACTTTCTTATAGATATTCTAAGTAAATTTCTGATATTTTTGTGTTTGTATATGATCATCTCAGGTGGTAGATATCATTATAACATGAGATACACTTTTTTAATGAGAAAAGCAAAAAAAGAATAAATTAATCCAAATTAAGACTGAGTGAGAAGAACTCAATGATTATTGAGTTCTGTATTTTGGTTTTGTATTATGTCCCAAAGTTCTGTTATAGCTGAGTGACATGCTTACAGCTAAAGGCAGTTTTGTGCAACCTATTTAAAACATTTTGAAATGTAGTTTTAGAGTAGCAGAAATGGAGATGGATGAAGTTCATTTGACAGTGCAGTCTGGAAGATGTATAAATGCTCAAGCAGAAACTGGAGTGTACAAGTAGTTATGTCCAAGTTTATGCCATGTCATAACACATATCAGCATTGGTTTTATGGACCTGTGAAGGAAGCCAATTTTTCAAGACATTAATTGTTGTTCAACTCCATCCCAGGCTTGTAAGACTACTTAGAATGTTCTCTTCTCCTCTCTGTCCTTTGTAAATTTTACAGGTAGTATTCTCTTCCCTCAGTCTTCCTACCCTAGGAATTGCATATATTGAAATAAAGAGTTGTAAAAGAAACATTGCCTGTATTTTAAAAAAACCCAAAAATTATGTGAAAAGCAAAACAAACTTGTCTTCACCTTGTCAATTGACTAAGATGCTAAATAAAGTAGGAGTTTGGCTTCCTTACCTCCTTCCTGCAGAAGACAATTTTTGTTTCTCACAGTAAAGCACTATGCAAGTTTAATGCAAATCTAATTCAAATTGTAGTGCAAACCTATGCTTTCTACCTGTATTTTTAAGGAATTCCTGATGTTTCAAGTTGTTTCCCTCTTTTATGCTAGAACTATATGAAATGTTTTGGCTGTTCTCCTGAAATTGGGTTGTCCAAGTCAGAATTTCAGCTTTTGATTTTGGGAATTATGTGTGTGACTATCACCAATATGTGTGTCATGCACAGAGCACTAACACAAAATGTGGGAGGGCTAGATTTAATTCTCTGCTCTTCTTGATTCAGAGCAGTTTATCCTGCATTACCTGGAGGCATGCAGGGCATGGACTGGAATATGGATCCCCTGTTTCAAGCCATGCCACTAGACAGGCTTATCAAGCCAGAGCACAAGTTTATGTGAATATATTCATATGTATGCTTCTCCTATGGTATAGCTCTGTGCAAAGAATGCAGCTTGGAATAACAGTTATGATCAAGTTTCATTTAATCAAAAATACTCTGTTCATGTCTATGTGTATAAATAGCAAATAATTAGTTATACTCAGAATAACTTATTAAAATTCCATTTAAAGCCGTTAATCTAGGCATTGAAAAGGTTGTTATCAAGCAATTAGTTTGCTGTCTGTTGAATATTGGACTTTTTTAAATTGCATCTGAAAGGGGAAATTGGAAATTGAAGAAACTTGCACACAAAGCAACAAAAATAAATAAAGTTACTTGCTGTCTGGTGAAAGAACTCTCCAGAAGAGCATATATGAATTTCCAAAAGTAGCCTGTTCTTTCCCCTCCCTCCTTAACTCTGCAGAAAAGTTATGTTTCTGTCACTTTTTCATTTCCATTGTGGCTACATCAGAGAAGACCAAATTATTTCCTCAGTGATGGAACAGGGAGGAAAAAAATTAACTGAAAGATAAAGTCCTTATTCAAATACTAATTACCAAGTTCCAGCAGTCTGTGCTGGAATGAAAGATAAGGTCTCAAGCTCCCTGTTCCTCATTGTCATCAGGCAGGTGTCCCTGGCCATGGCAGAGGGGTTGGCACTAAATTATCCAGAAGGTCCCTTCCAACCCTTAACTCCATCATCACTGTCCTGGAGAGCAGTATGTGTACTGCCATGACTGCACAGTAAAAGCATCCCAAACTGTAGATGCTTTCTGCTTTTATTAGCTTGGTTTTTCGGTTTTTTAAAGTAAAATAACTAACAGAAAACCAGTTAATATTTTAATTGTATAAACCTTCTGAACTACCATGGTAGTCAAATGACTGGGAGAGTACAATGCCAGAGGAACTGACATTTTGGGGTCACTGGGGACTCGTTCTGGGTATCACTTTTCAGCATACTGAATATGCTTGGGAATAATAATTAAAAAAAATAAAACTCAAACCCAATGCTTTAATTCAGGAACAAAATTTGGTGGTAATTTGCTTAACAATAAGATGCTGTTAAGCAAATGTTATGAAGTGGTTTGGGTATTGAATGAGGTAAGAAAGGAGATAGAGATGAGACTGATATATACTGGTAGTGCTTTAATTTCATCTTCCTTTTTTAAGGATGAGTTTAATCCTTTACTGATTTTTTTTTTCTCATTTGTCTCTAATTTTGTTTATTAAAACACTTCAATTCTGTCTACTTAGCTGCTTTGTACTCTAGAGTTACATACTAACAGGTATGTAAAATGAAATATCTTCACTGGCATGTTCACAGAATAGCACAGTCATATATTAACATTTCTAAGAGTTTCAGTCTGAAGAAAATGCTCGAAGTCCTTGTTGTGAAATAAAGAACATTCTACCTGACACTTGGGCTAAATTCAACTAATAATTTGGATTTTATTCTTATCATTTGTCATGGAATCATTGAGGCCTCAACTTCTTTCCCAGATGTTTTACTCTTATTTAATTTGTGCTGTGGTGCTGCCATGGTGGGTGTGATCAAAAGCTCTTGAGATGGTGCCTCCTCACTGCTGGGGTGGGCAGCAGTTCCATCCTTGAGCAGTGGCTGGCTGGCATCTGGCAGGCCTTGGGCACTGACTGCACCCTCTGCTTTTATTCCAGTTATTTCCAACTTGTTGTCTTTAGTGTTTTAAAGTGGGGGGTGAGATGATCTGTTAATAGCTTTTAATTGACATCTTGGCCACAGAGATCAAACAGATGGGTAGTACTTCCCTGCCTTTACCCTTCCTGAGGAGATAAGTTATGTTCTGGAGAACCTGGCAGCAGAGAGGTGTGGGCTGTCCCATGAGGGAGGATGGTCCAGGAGCCAAGAGTGACCAGGGCCCAGGCAGGACAGTCCCTTGTTGTCCCCAGTGCAGTCCCAGGTCCCTTTGCCCTCGGGCAGTGGTCCTGGAGCTGCAGCTCCCAAGTCATTTAAGGGCTATTGGTGCACTCAAGGCCCTGATGGAAGGTTTGTAAGGAATAGGTATCAGTGGTGAGCTGGCACTTTTATTTGTGCAGCAGTTTTTGTGCAGCTGGCCTCTGGCACAATTTGGAATAAATTAAAATGGTTTAAATTCTTCCTGAGATAAGAGAACTATTCCCACTTGCAGATTAATGGAATATGTTTTTGCCATTTTCTTCTACAACATAGTGTATATTCTCACTGGGGATAATGGCTGAGTTAATAGACTGAATATAAGGAATTAAATATCTCCATCAATATTCTTCAGTATTATGTGGTTTTGTTTTATTATGCAGAGCACTATGTTAATACAGTCAGAAGATAAAATTGTGCAGACTGTTAAGTCTTTGGAGCTTTTAGCATTGGAATTTTTGATTGCAGCACAAACCTTCTTCTAAAAAATTTAGGACATTTCAGTGGTAAAATACCATACAGAGTATTTCAATTCCTTACCATGTAGATTTCTCAAAAGCTTGTGAGAAAAGAGTCATCAACATTTAGACTTTTGGTTGCTTTCTCCATAATCTTCATGTTCAAATAAAATTTTGGATCATGATTTGATGTTCAGCCTCTGTTCTGCTCATGTGTTTTATCCTGTTGTACAAATTATTATTACATGTGGTTAGTTAGCTTGCTCTAAGAGGAACTGGGTTTTAGGTTAGAAATAGCTGGTCCTTGAGAGCCTGGCAGTTTGAGGGAAACCTAGACTGCAACAAGGCAAATATTAAAATACAGATGCTTCAAAAGATTAAGTACCAAACTTCAGTAGTTATGTTAGCAATTTTTGTCTGCCTCATAGTGTTTGTTCCATTCTCTAATTTATTCTTGTGTTTAATGACATTACATATTTTTTGAGTAGTGAATAAGTATAGAACTTCTTTTTCAAAAACAAGTATTTTCTCCATACTTAGGATGTTTTGCTGGAGAAGTCTAGGCCAAAAGTGAAATCCACAACTTTTAAATGAAGATCTGAAATATTTTGAAGACGAATTATGACTATTTTTTTGGAACTGCTTTTATGACATTTTTCACAAAGAAAAATCCTTCCCAGCCCCCTTTTAAATCAACTCTCAAGGAACTATTTCTGTTGGAATGTTTTGCTTTGCTAGTCTAATGGAGCTCTAAGTTCTAATGATGCTTTTAGATGCTGCTGCAATACATTTATTAAAAACCCCAGCAAAATAAAAAAAGGCAAACAAAGAAAATTCAACAAAAAAAGCTGAACAAAGAAAAGCCAATCGCCACCACCACAAAAAATAACAAAAAAAACCCAAACCAAACCAAAACAAAACAACAAAAAAAAAAAAACCTCACCTCAGTGTCTCAAAACTTTTGACACCCTTATGGTCTTCATAGAATTAATTAACCTGCACTGTTAATAGTAGGGCTAATGCAGCAGATCAAAGCTGTTATTGCTATTTGAATGACTTTGCTTTTGTTTCAGCACGAGCAATCTGCAGTGACTGTTCCTGTAATTGTATTTTCCAGAGAGCCTCAGAGATACTCACTTTGAGTGAGCTGTAGGACAGGGCACTTCTGGACAATTTATGCCTCTTACAGGAGCCACTCAATGTTGTTGCTTGATGTGCAGTGCTCTATCAGGGCTATGATTTACAGCAAATTGAACATATTTCCCAGTCCATTTAAAGACTGTTCTATTGTTAGAAGACTCGTGTCCTCTTTTATATTTTGTTGTTATTTTTGTGATGGTTTTTGAGTTTTGCCTGGTGCCAGTGGCAGATTTATCTTGCTTCTTCTATATTTAATTATAGTTCCAGTGGAATTCTTGCTGTGCAAAAGCAAGTCTGACTTGCATTCCTTCTGAAGCTATTTTGACAAGTAAGATGCAACGAATTTCTGCACAGTGTTATTCACAGTTTTTCAGGCCACATTTCTTGACATAGAGATAATAATTGGGAAAAAGGATGGATACTTTAAAAGTTCTCCTTCTTGTTGATTTTGTGGAGAGTAGTAGTTATAGGATCCCTGTTCAGATTTATGTCTACGTGAGGTTCTGTGAACACCTGGAGCTCTGACCTCAGTGATTGCTTGACCCTCAAAGCTTCAGAAGTATGAGTAAGGATACACAGACTGTACTTCCCAGAATTTTTTTAGCCATAACATAAAACTGTCTTGACAGTTACAAAACAGTAATTTGTGACTGTTTTTCCTCTGTGGGCAATGAATCTTTGTACCCATTTTCCCTCTTAATATTGTTGGTGTGTGCTCGTAACTTCATGGAAATGGCTTCAGGGAGCCTCATTTGTTCTTTTCACCAACTTTGCAGTACAGTTGTCTCATTTAATATATAGTCCCTTCTTTTGGTTTGTCCCTAGGTGATGCACTTTACTAAGTGAAATTAAATTCCCATCATCTTTTAAAATCAAATTCTTTAAATCTGGTTACAAACCCTTTTTTTTACTTCTAACTTGCTGCCCTCTGTCCCGTAGTTAACTCTTTCAAGTCTTTGTCAGCTTTCACTGACAAACTGGGTAGATAAAAGCTCAGCCCAGGCTGATGAGATTTGGTGCAGCCAGCAGTGATCTTTCCTCCTTTGCCTATTGCAGACTTTGGACCTGAGGGAGCCTTTTAATTCTTCTGTTGAGAGATATTTGAGGACCAGAAACATCCTTTAGCTTTTCTGATTCCTGCTTGTTCTGTTTAGTCAGGAGACTCTAGTCCTTGCTCTATTCTGCTTGTGATGCAAGTAATTCCTAATTTCTTGTTGCTCTGCTCCTCAGTTTGATTCACAGCTGACTTAGGATGGCTGTTGATTCAGTCCTGGGCTCATTGTTTGGATCATTGTTTAATCTGCTGTGACTCGTAGCTATTCAGGTGCCATCAGCACCCTGTTTGTGGGATTTTTCCCAGTGTAGTTATGGTGACATGTAAACAGCCAGTTTAAATATGTCAAATTTGCGTTTCAACTGATGCAGCCTTCACAGCTCTTTATTGATTTAAATGGATTTATGTTGATTTAAAGCAATGAAAGAACTGTCCTTTGTTTTCAATATGTTATTATGATTATTAAGCTGTACTTGCCATGTTGTAGCTACTTAGGTAGCCACACAAAAATGGCCAGAAATGCACCTTAGCATGTCCTCAATGTCCAGTACTAGGTCCATGATCCCTTTTTGCTTTCTGTAACTATTTCTGGTTTTAGAAGTAGGCCTGTTCTTTCACTTTCCAGGCTGCTTTCAATTATAGTGAGAAAACAGCAGGCTTTTGACAGTCTATCAAAAAGCAGATTATACTTCTATCCTTAGAATATTTCTTGAACTGTACTAGGTATTAAGGTTGGTATATTTTCCACTGAAGTCTCCCACCAAAATGAAACTGTAGTACAAAGAGAGTAAATGCCTCTTCATGCAGCTCTAGCTGCAGGACTGAGGTATAAATGGATGGGGAAAAAGGTGACAATTTGCTTTAAGGGATTCAGTAATCAAGAATTGCTTTTCTCCCATCTGCTGAGAAAAATTCAACTTATAATTATAGTGTACTCCATGCATCAGGGCATGCCTTTCTTTTTTTATCCAAGTTGTCTTCCATCTTTCCCATCAAAATGTTCTGAGACATTATCATTCTTAGGTATTATAGCCACTGTTTCTATCTCTGAAAGATCTTTCTATATTTCACACTTCCAATCATATTTCTGGTTTAACCAGCTCCATCTACAATGCATTAATTAGAAGATCTACATGCTTTCTATTTGTTATAGGCAAATAAAGATTTCAGAGCTCTGTTTTTACCCTGTTTCCTGTGTTTTGCAGTATTGCTTGGTTATGACATGTACTCCCACAGCTGGTTGCCCATATAATAATTCCTAATATTACATGAAGTGCACATCCTGATTAGACAAGAGATTCTGTGTCTGCAGATGAGCACCTCATCTGTTGTGTCTTTGAGAGGGCTGGTCCTTTTTGGCTATAGAACCTAATTTTGTGGAGTGAAATTCTGCTCTTGGATAGTGCCAATGATCATCTGGTGAGGCTTGCTTTACTCCTGTGACTCTTAAGGACACTTTGAATGAAAATAATTTTACTATTTATTGATGGAAGGAGTGTTGTGTAGGGTAATTTACTCTGAGTAATGAATGTCACTCACACACACACTTATGCTACACTACCTGGTACTATTTATAATTACTGTTATAGAAAGAGAATTTAATTTAATAAAGAGATTGGCAGTACACTAAGCCCTAACTAAACTCTGTGAACAGAAAGCTAAGCACTGGAAAGGTGCCTTCCTTAAATTAAGGTGTTCTTGTTTTAATTGTCTAAGAATTTAGAAAAATACTCAACACTAATTACTTCAGTGTCTTTTTATATATGCAATCTACTGCAGAATGCTAGAAATATAAGTGTTATCTTTATTAATGCTTATTTGATTTGGAAGCCAGGGAATAGGAAAAGTACTAGGAAAAGTACTTGAAGATGTGCTTTGGAATATTGTAAAGATGAATACCCCAGTGGAAGAATATTTCTGCCATAACCTGCAAGTGGTTATTATGAAACCTTGGAGTAGAATACTACCATTTTTTCTTGCAGAGACAATATTGTATGCAGGGCAGAGGTAGTGAGCAGCTGAATAAGAGCTCCTGATTGTGGATTTCAAGTTGCCTAGGTACAAAACCATGTCTAGTTACAGTTAGTATGGATTTACTTTGCAACTGGGATCAGAAGTGAACATTCTTTCAGGAGCACAGAAATTCATACAATCACCATGTGGTAATTTGCCTGTTTTGTCTACTATCAGTGCCTGTTATCAACTGAGTCCTTTACTGACAGAGCCAGGGAGACTCTCCAGTGCCCACCAGATTTCTGTGAGACTTTGATTTAAGTATGGGCTTGCAGAAGTGAGACCTGGTATGGTAAGAGCCATTAGCTGCAGGCATGTGATGGGAAGCAAAAGCCTTATTTTGCCCCAGTCCTTTCTCTCAAGATGTGTTGAATCTAACATGAAGCAACTTGGGAAACAGATAGTGAAAATGGGGCCAGAGTACTGGGAAGCTTTCTTCCCAGTCTGGTCAGGGAATAATGGAGTGAGGGCCAGTGTGTTGGAACTGCTGGGAGCACCTGAGAAGGTGGGGAAGGAGAGCATCATGGATAGCTGATCTCCCTTTGTGTGTGTGAAAAAAAGTAGGGGAAAGTTTGATGGTGACATGGAGCACATCTCCCTTTGCTTAAATACTCGCATCTCCCACAGAGGAAAGTATCTGTGACTCTGAAATGGGACTCCTTGGGTTTTTTCCTTCAATCCAGAAGGGTGTATATCCAAAGAGATGAACTGGGGGAACAGGCTTGTTCACATACAAAGAATTTTTTTTTTTCATCTTGCTTTAAAAAAAAGAAAATCAGTTTGTCAGCCTTTACTCAGCTTGTTCCCAGTTCAGCTCTGTTTGATCAAAACATAGCAGCTTCCATCAGTATCTCTCTTACCTCATAATATTAATTGCCATTAGGAAGTTGCATCGAGTGTTACCAAAGATAGCTTAATTATCAGTGACAATAAATACCTGTGCAAACGTAGCATCAGAAGCATGTTGGGTTTTTGTGCAAAATCTCCCTGGTTTAACTGTGAACTCTGAGGCAGATAATTTGTTTTGGTGAACCATTGATTAAGAATTTTGCCTCTTTGACCAAATGAATCAAGGTGTGGCACAACTGTCATCTCTGTGGAAATCCAATCCTGCTTCTCCATTCTTGCACACCTTTGCCTTCCCAATCATGTGTATGATACAAGACAGACATATCTTTCTGAATATTCCTAACAAGATGTGATCTGATAGGTTTAATCTGAGCTACAGCCACCAAGAGGATTTAGACTCTCTTTCCACTGGATGTCACTCTTAGCTTAGGTCTCTGGGAGCTCAACACTAAGGGGTTGTCTGCATGAACCTGATACCTGCTGGTTTGTTTTGTTTTTTAAAGATGTTTATTTAACCTCATGGTTCCAAGTGTATTTTTTAAGGAGAAAAAGTGCTAATGATGATATGTTGAGTTAGTTTTTACTTGTGTGATTCTAGCATATTTCTGAAGGGGTGATGAATTTGTGAAACTTTACAGTGTAGAGATGACTCAGATAAAATTCTCAGGTATTAAGAGAAAGTATTCATGAGTTTATTTCAAACAATTCCCCTGTGCTTGGGAGATCTGATACTCAAAAATAAACTTCCTTTTTTTTTTTTTTAATTTGATATCTAACCTTTCCTTATTTAGTTTCTTTGCTTACAACTATGGGTTTGTTGTTTTTGTTGGTGTTTTGTTTTGTTGGTTTGTTGGGTTTTTTTTTTTTTTTGGGGGGGGGTGGTTTTGTGGGTTTTTAATTTTTTTTTTTTAATTTGTTTGAGGTTTTTTGTTTGCAATTGTAGCTTTTCTATTACCAAATACAGAAGTAGCTGGAATGGAGTGGAGAACATTGCATTCCTTTCCATCACTTGCTTATATAAATTCAGTATACAAGAGAGACTTGACCCTAGTAAATACTCTCTCAAAAGTCATTTTGGGTTATGTCAATGAGCTAAACTGCTTATTAATTGATGTTCTGTAATGCTCTACTAGAAGCAGCAATTTAAAATATATCACAAATAGGTTTTGGTTGCCTGTGTTTCATTAAGTTGTCACAGGATGCTGCTGGTTCTGTGGTGTTTTATTTTGCATTTCTCTTTAGGGTCACACAGAACAGCACAAAACTGCCCCTCTGTAATTACATTTCAATGACACAACTCAGAAATTTGGCTCTTTAGTTTGACACCCACAAAGTCAGAATATATTGGTCACAAACAAGCTTGGAAATTAACGTTCCTCTGAGGTGAGTCGTGAAGTTCGTCTCTTTGACACTTAAATGTCACATGAATTTGATTGAAAGTCAGAGCAGAGGGATAACATTTATATGGAT
>WBNO01021036.1:60674-126010 GCA_013400575.1 Peucedramus taeniatus | reverse complement strand
ACTACCCAAGCAGTGACGTCTGAGATGTCACTGTCACCACAACTCATTCATCTATCAGAAATCTTGCCATGTTTATTATTTTAAATCCACTGATTTCCCCCAGAATCAGACTGTATAGACTATAAAAAACACCAGTCTGTTGTTCTTAAAAATCAACTTCTCTTAATGGCAAAGGGAAGGTGTTTGAAAACTTGAACTTCAAGAACTGGGACAACAGGAAGTAAAAAATATTCTAAGGTTTTCATTTAGGTTTGTTCTGTAAAGCTTAGGCTTTAGAAACAAATGTAACTGTTTCTGGGGACCTTAACTACATGGACTCAGACTGACAGACTGCTCTTGGTTTCAGTGAGGTTCTTTTCCTGGTTCAGTCAGTAAGATGCCATGTAACCTTGGATTATTCCCTCTTCACTGTGCTCTGCCTTCTCTTTGCTCTCTTCCTTCCTGGTCATTTTCTGGTCATTAATCCTGACCCTTTGCAGCTCTAAACATGTACCTTGGCATATTGTAGGTAGTCCACTAAAACGATGGGACTACTCACTGAGAACACTTACACATATAGTGTAAATATATACAGTTAATTAATTTATATATATATATAAACATTTCCACTGCCACCTCCAATTCTGGTTGTTATTTACAGAAATTCATCTTATGGGGCACAGTACCATGTCACAGTGCAGCTCCAAGTTTAGGTCTCCTTTATTAGTGTGAAGTCGCACATATCCCTTCTTCTTCACATATTGGTATCTCACAACATCTTCTTCAATAGCAGCTACATCAAAGCAAAAGACAGTAATTACATCTCTGTAAGCTTGGAGGGTATTCTTTAGAAATTAGATCTTTAGAAATCAATAAGCAATTAATAGAATCTACTCTCTGACCTCTTCTCCTGTGGTGCTGGGTCTTGAGGGATCCTACTCTGCAATTAATCTATGATAACCTTGCATTCATCTCTGTACAGAACACTTTCCATTATAGTAAACCACCAACTCTTTGAGAACCAACCAAATAATGTATATTTTAAATCCCAGAAGCGTTCAGTATTACAAACTATAATTTTCAAGCAATGTCTACCAACCACAAACGCTACTTTGAACCCAAATTGCTTTTTGTCAGTCCTGGAAGCCAAGCAGGTAGTCATCAGTCAACCACAAACTGCTGACACAGAGACCTACCCAGTTCTGAAAACAACTAAAGCTGTTACTGGAGACATTACTGGTAAGTCAAACCAAAGGATCAATCTATGATGTTTCCATTTCCATTTTGTCAAAATGTCCAGTTAGTCAGATATTTTCTGTACTCAGTCACTTTCAAATCACTGTAACTCACCAAATAAAGGAACTGAATTTGGTAAACATAGTTGTAGCAATACATTCAATCTTTGCCTAAGTATTTGCAATCTAAATTTTAGTGCTCAACTTTCTCAACTGGAAATACTAATGACTCAGCTATTTAATCACTATCTAAACTAAATAAATCTTACACATTTGTGTTTAGGCTGGAGAACAAAAGAAAAAATGTATTGTATTAAAATGTATTTTTTTTGTGAAAAGCAGTAAACTAAAAGTTACCACCACAAAATTTGTTGTTGTTCTAACTAATACTGGGGTAGGCCAATAAAGGTGGGCAAGGTTTTGTATGGTGTCTGAGGAGAGATTATATTTCATTCTTAACTTAAGAAAAGGGGATATGTCAATTTGTCATCCCTGGGCATAGAAAATGTCTCATTAATTTTGGTTCAAAAGAAATAACTGTCATTCAAAGCCAAAGCTTGACCATAATTGCTCCAGTATTTTCAGAACCATCTCACTGGACAGTAAGGATATATCTGGTCAGGGAATACATTTCCATGGCACCAGCACTGACCAATTACCAATGCATTCCTTCAGTCCTCATAAATGTATGTGTGCTAAGGAGCACTTTGAAACTCAGAAATAAATAAATGGTTTGTAGGTAGGTAGTTCTGGTACCTGCTTCGTGGGTAGTTTCAGGCACCATTGCAGTGGAGGTGAAGGAAGCACTTACAGCTCCAGTGGAATAGTGAGCCTGTTTGCAGAAGAAAAAGCAAGAGAAAAAGACATTAGATCTTAGAATTTATCAACCAAAGACACTGTCTAAGCATTAGAAATGCACAAATGCCATCCTTCTGAAGGCAGACTTTCTGCTCTAGCTCCTACTGAAAGAAACAAATACCCAGTGCAGTGATAATTCTCCATCTGTTGCCCACATTTGCTCTGATGAAACTGTAGTTAAAGCTGCTCATGTGCTGAGCCAAAGGGGCCTAATGCTTCCGCCACAGTTTAATACATCACTATGCAGAGATTCTATTATCACAATTTATTTGTATGTTCACAGGTACAGACAGGCAAGGAGTACTTCTGCCAAGACATCTCTGAAGTCTCCAGTGCTGCTGAGAGGAAGGAAAATCCAGTGAATCAGAGAGATACTGTAGGGGAGAGCAAACCAGCCCCTCCCACAGCTGGCCCTACTGTATGCAGAGGCACTGTCCCATGGTTCCCAAGGTCTATTTTGAGCTTTGTAATTCTGCAGAAGGGAAATGTTAACGTCATACACGGATTTTGTAGTAAATTACAAAGATCTAATAAACCCAGAGACATGTTCAGCAGTTCCAGGGAAATGCCTGTAAGGAGTCCAGCCAGGTCATTGCTCATTCCCTAAGGTCTCACTGCATCCTAAGCAAGTTTACAGCTATGCCCACCCATGTCATAAGCTGACAATCCAACTCTGCAGCATGTGTAGAGCTCATCCTTATCTCTCTTTTTTCTTCTCCTTACTTTTTTTAAAATTTTATTTTAACACTACAATGTTCCAAAAAAGAGGGCATTTGTGATCCTACTCCTTGGCCACATACACTCTCTAATCTGTCTCTAAGCCCTCTCATTAAAAGCTGTATGCTGCACTGCTGTTAGTTTTCATGTAAGTGTAATCAAAGCAAGTAGGCACACACATCCCAGAATTATTAAAGGACAGAAGAATACTCTCTCTTGCCCATTTCAAAAGGCCGTTGATGTAGAAAATCCAGATGCAGATGAATTGTTTCTCTTGACAACCATGAACATGCACCTGGAAGAACATCCTTTAAAATATTCCACTAAACCCAGCATTCCAGTGGAAAAAGAAAATGGAGGAGCAGCTGTGGATGATTTACGTATTTGTCCACACCAGAAATTATTCACCTGCACTACCCTTAAGGTGTGCTCTCTCTGCCAATAAATGCAAGAAGCAATGATAAACAAACTCAAAGTGAGAGATTATAACCTGGGAAAAAGTTTCTGCCAACACATACATAACCACATCATAAGCATTCTTCCTTCTCATTGTGATTCAATTCTCAAATGTTTAGGTTCATTTGCAATGATTTAACAAATAGAAACTCACTGACACATACTATGCATGTCTAAGGAATCCTGATATGATTCTCATCTTTTCATCTATGACAAATTTCTGTGTGAGAGGAAACAGAAGGAGCAGTGTTTGTTTATACTGCAATACGGCCTCTAAGAAGAAAAACAACTATTACCATTCTTGAAGAAGTCAATCAGTATCAAACTACAAATTAAGTCAACTTACTGCATTCAGCTTATCCACTTTCTTCTTTTCAGGAGCCTTCATAGTAGCTGCTAAAATATCATCACCTTTGAACTCCTTATAAAGCTCCAGTAAAGTCTCTCGGGTCTCTGTATTTGTATTTTTCAAATAGTAAGATGGATCTAATTTTGCTTTTTCTTCATCTAGGTAAGACAAAATTAAATCATTCAGAATTGAAAGAAACATTGTATTTTGTTCTCCTTCAGTTTATTACATAACTAATTATGCAAAAATTTTCCAGACATTAATGCTACTTTTCTTTTAAATAAAAAGGTTTAGCAACTATCTGTATTCCTCCAGACACAGTGACAAATAGCAATGCATAACACTAATGACAGTGCAACCCAAAATATAGCACAATAAATGCCAATATGATGTACAAGGAAAAAAAATCAAGCCAACTGCCATGAACATTTATTTGAAACCACTAGAAATTATCTAAGTCCACTCAAGTCTTGTAAAATTTTTATAGAACAATAAAGATAAAATACAGTTGGGTACAATATAAACTTCTGTCCTTCATTTCCTCACTGAATGGCCAGGCCTGTGATACAAAAATACCAGGATCAGATATTTAATGTGACAGTAGGGGAAGTAGGTTGCTGGACTGGACTGTGGAATTTGATTTAGTTAATATTTTAATTTAATATTTAATTTTTACAAGTTTCACTTGTCCTCTGTCTTGGTATGCTTATTATTTGCTGGATATTAGATATTCCATATCTGAGATAATACTTATTCTGATTGGGTAAATAGAAAGAGATGCTTGCTTGCACAACAGTAGATTAAAAAAACCCAAAAACCAGATATGAGCATAATAAGCTAACAACTGAGAGATGTCCTTCCAAAAAACTGAGTCAATTCCACAGAATCATCTTCAGATTTTGCATGTTTGGGTTGGTGTTTTCTCAGCCTACCTTCAATTCATCCTTACCTGGATCAATTACTTTTATGTTGTTCTTAACATGAAAGAAGTTTGAGACATTGAACTTATCCAGGTTTGTTGGATCCTGAAAATAAAAATAATTTTAAAAACTAATATCAGAGACCTTGGTAGGCACATATTCCAAGCAACAGACTAGACCAAAGGGCAGACACCATAATAAATAAACAGGGAGAGACAGAATAACTTCCATACTCCCCAAACCACAGAAAGATGAAAAAAATATAAAGCAATCAACCCAAACCAACATCAGCAATGAGTCTGTTCACAGCAGACTCCTTAGGGATCTGGAATATAGTTCCAAACATAATATTACACATATATCACCTACAGAAGTTACTAGCAGATCTCAGCCCAGTCTCCCCTATCCTGGAAAAGCAAGAACAATGCAATCCCCTGGTTCTTTCCTTTTTCTGAGCTTTGGTCTAAGATATATGCAAAAGCACATCAGCTATCTCCTGCTATTTATAATCCTAGGCCTGATTTGCACATGCTCTGTGAACTTTTGCAATGCTTCTCAAAATACAAATAAAACCTCAGAGCAAGACTCTGCAGTAAGAACTGTTTTGACAGTTGTTTTTTTTACTAGTGCTTACAGAACTATGTTTAAAAATGATGAAAAAAAAGAAAAAAGCTGTTATGAAAATTCAATTTAGTGACCACTGGAGGAAAATAGCAAAAACACACAGTCCATTAACTGTGATTCTTTATGCTATCTCTAGGCAACTTTCTGCAGAACTCTGACCTTTTGTTAGAGAGAGTGGGACAAGGAATGCCTACTGGTGATCTAGGTTACTTCATACTATTATTAAACAGTCTTTAATCCTCTCCTTACAATGACTTCAAGGCTTTCTCCTCAAGCTCCTCTGCAGCACAGAAAGGTCAAAACATCAGCCCAGGACACCCAGTCACTAATGGAAAGTCTATCTTACAGAAAACAATTCAAACTTTAAAATACCAAACTAACAAAATAATATGCAAGAGTTTCTAGTTCAGGATAAAAATAATGCAACATATTATGCAAAAAATTATGACCTAATATGAATAGTATTAAATATATAATCCTAAAAAATTTAACAAAGCTTCTCAGACTACCATGGTTGATAAAAAGTTTGACAATTTCATCTCTGCCAGAAGTAATGCTTAATACAAGCAGATCTGCTAGCTCCATAATTTATAAAATGATCTAATTATGCCTTTCATTCATCCCTGAAATGGTATGCTTCTACCAGAGAGTGCATTTTTAGTTTTATTGCTGGTAGTAAAACCAAAACACATTTATGAAATCAAGCTGTGTGATTCTGCACCTTAATGGGACTTCCTGGCTTTCTGCTGTCCCCTTTCCTAATCACCAGATAACAATTTTCTATTGTTTCCTCTCCCACTATACCCCTCCAACAGATCTTCACTAAGACAAAAAAACTGCCCCAAAAAATTACATCTTTAAGATTTTGCTTTAGAAACAGACAATCTTTAAATAAAACTACTAAAAAATAGGAAATTGGGATCTGTTTTTTAGCCATTTTTGTTTCCTCTGACATCAGAACTCAGGTGTATTTACTATTTATTACCATACATACATATTTATGTATGTGAACAGAGATGATTTTGAGCCTTGCTTTCTGACAGTCAACAAGATGCACAGATAAATTCTGGAGAAAGAACTTAGTGTGTTTTCACAAGATGCTTTCACTCTGAAATACTCCACAGCAATCATGAGCTGCAGCTTTCCAAGACAGCAATCACTGCTCTGCACATAAATGTACCACCTCAAAAGGTGAAAGAAGGACTGTTTACCCTTTCAGGAGAGAGAAAAAATATCTGTGTGTTAATATTAATAGAGTTAAATGGATTTATAGCAATCCATGTCTGCAGTTCATGGCAAAGCTAAAGGGCAAGACTGACTCCTGAAACCAGTGTTTCATGGACAGGAGGGAAGGCAGCAGTAAAAATGAAACAGAAAACACCTTCATGATGTTCCTCTAAATAAAGTGTCTTTATTTATTGACCTATTGATTGTTTAAAAATAAATAAAGGACATTGCAACTGCCAGTGCCTTACAAAACCCAGTGCCTTGTGCTCAGGGTACCACAAATCAGATTAGTTCACACCGTTTACGTGGCTTAACCAGCCTAATCACAGGCATTGAGCAACTCCAGCAAAATGTTTACAGCCTCCTTCCTTGCAGGGGATTTCTCAGGGCTCTCCAAATCACCACCAGCCTCTGCTTTGGCAGTGCATCTTTTATTTTATGAAGGACAGCAGAAACCATAGGGCAGCTCCCTTTCCTTGCAGACCAGCTGTCCATCTGCCCTCTGGGAGATCTGAACTCCAAACCCCAGAACTGTGACCCAGGTCCTCTGTACAAGGTCCTTCCACCACAGCCACATGGGCCACCTGTTTCAATAGAAACCTTGACAAAGGTTTGGTTTACAGTGTTGTCCCTTTTATTTCTGATTCTGCAAAACAAGTGTCTCACCACACTTTGAGAAGGGGGACAACCCACACTTCTACCCCAAAAGAGATTTCCCTCTGTCAGTGGAATAGCCCCTCAAAAATGGCTCCTCAAATTGAAATTTGAGTATCATCTTGTACAGGACACCTAGGACATGTTTATTCCTCCCTGTAAAATATAGCAACTTGATACACTAAGAGAAGATTGATTAGAATTAATTTGATTAGAATCGGTGTGAATCAGAATTAGCATACTATGAAAGTACTGCAGTGAATACTAAGTCAAACACAAGATACCAGTTGCTTCTACCTGCCCTCAAGAGGAGAAACACATCTGACTAGTCCAACTGTGCTGCAGACAAACCATTTCCTTACTGGTGGTACTGAGTCCTACAACACAAGATACATATTTTTTTAAAGGTAAGACTATGAAAATTTTGTATGTTTGTAAGTCTTTAGACATATCACTTCAGGAAGAAAACTGTCTAAACACTAATAATTAGCCTGCCAAGCTTCTCTCTTTGCATCCATGACAGCTACTG
Organism: Peucedramus taeniatus; assembly: GCA_013400575.1. Classification (NCBI taxonomy): domain Eukaryota; kingdom Metazoa; phylum Chordata; class Aves; order Passeriformes; family Fringillidae; genus Peucedramus; species Peucedramus taeniatus. The sequence goes on along the minus strand of WBNO01021036.1, from coordinate 118,462 downwards.
GGCACAGAATCAGAGCAGTCCAAACAAGATGCCACAGAGATGGGCAGACAGACACACTCACATTGTCAAAGCCTCAAGTGCTAATGAGTTAATTGCCTCTCCTGGTCACAGAGAAAGGCTTGGCTCATGGGGATGTTCCCAATCCTGTTAAGATTAAGGCCTGGAGCCCAAAGACCTAAAGAAATAAGTTATGTGTAAGTGCACAGAAACCAGAAAGGAAGATGAACCATGGCCTACTTTTGTTTGTCTTCGCATGTTTAAAAATATGTATTCAAAACACCATGGCTGGCAGTCTCAGGGTTCTTCTTATTAAGGTTACAAACCATCAACTGTAGTTCAGCGAATTACCAGCACAGTTATAGACTTAAAAGGGTTGCTAACTATCATCGCTATTAAAAATCTCATATTTAATGTTTTCCTGAAAGCTGAGCTCTGAAAACAGTTGATCTCAAGTTTTATTCCACTTGTTTTTTTCCAGTCATTTTCTGGTTTTACCTACTTAGGGAAACAGTTTGAACTCTGTTAATCTTATGCACCACATACAAACCCCCAAAAAGCAGGTTAAAACCAGCAGGTTTAGACTGTGTGATTTCTCTGAGTCCTGATTTCTCTCACCATTTGGTTAGCCATGCTGCATCCCTAATTATGCTCAGGACTGTCAGCCTCATATGCTGACCGTGTCCCACTTCTTTACCCGCGGCTCTGCACGTCCATTGGTGCAGGATTCTCCCTCACAGAGCCCTCACCCACAACCGTGAGGAAATCTGCTCTGACCTTCTGTCACACAAAGAGCAAATGAGGAATAGGTGGGGAGTGAAATATCAATTAACAGTGTGCAGCTCAGCTACCTCCAGTTCTGCTCATTAGCTGTGCTTCCTGCCACAAATGTCAGCGGTGTTTAACAGCTTGTCGGGAGCCATGTCTTGTCCACAGCTGATTAGGTTATATAGAAACAATAAAACTGACATAAGGAAGCACATAACAGTATGAGGCTTTTTTTTTCCCTTTAACAGCAGCAGACCTGTTAGCCTTCACCCAGAATTGGTGTCCTCTCCCCCCCTCCATTTTGCAGTGCAAAGAAGATGCATTTGTTAGCCTGCGTTTACCAAGGAAGGCTCTCTGCAGGTTGCCACTAGAGCACTGTGCCTGCTACCCCTGGCACAGCAGGGCAGGGGCTTTATTGCAGTTCCTTAGGCAAGAAGGAACTCCCACGTGTGCCTCTGCATCACCTGCAGCACTGCCACTGAGCACAGCCACATTTCTCATTAAATCCCCTGCCAGCACACAGCTCAGCAATAGCTTTGAAGAGTTTCCAGAGCAGGAATAATTTCTGTTGTATCCTCACAAACTGAAGTTTGTCTCTTGTTTGTCAACAGAGCCACAGTGGAGGATGACAAATTGACAGGGTGCTATCAAATGGGATGTGAAAGCTGGGTATTTCAGCATTCTTACTTTGCTCTCCTCAGGACCTCTCACACTTGCTGGGATGTGAAGTCCACCACTGTGTCCAGCAAAGCATTCCCTGACCCTGCTCCTCTCTCCAGCTTGAGCTGGGGCAGACACTTGCTTCAGCCTGCCTGGTCTTATAAGGGGGAATTCAGATGACAGGTATTTATGTGCTTGCCATTAAGTTCCACATCATTATACAAAGAATAATTTGCATAATATAGGATTGAAACAGACATGGAATTTACATTCACACTAATTAACAATTATTTCTACCAGATTTTATCAAAAAGATTTGACAGTAGACATTGAGATCTAGCAGTAAATCCCCCAAAAACTTACTTGGAAGATAATCTCAAATTAGGTTAAATATTTAGACTGAACACTAGCTGAAAACCTGTAAAACATAGGACTGGAAGAATTACCTAGATCTGACCTGAGGTCTAGTGTACTATTATTTCAAAAGCTGTGCTCAATCCTACCTTGAAACCAATTGCAAAATGATGAACCAATTGAAATGGTGAACAGCAATGTACCAGAATGGCAAGCAGAAGAGGGAGGTAAGAACACTGCAAACAAGTGTTGACAACATCAGCTTCTCCATTACAAACACTCTGTCCCCACAGATCTCCAAGAGCTTTACATCCTGCCTTACCCCTTAAGAGTAACTAATTAATCTTACAGTACTTGAGTTGTCTGTCAGCTGGGAACACATTCATGACATTTTCAAGGGATGCTGAGTTAGGCTGAGCTGATCATCATCAAGGAAAAGATTTTAAGTGGGTTTAAAGTTGAGAAATATAGACAACATACAACAGCAAATTCCATTTAACAGAGACATGAACCAGTACAGTTGGGAGAATAATTATCTAAAGTCATGATAAGGAGAGAGAAACTTGGAAAAATATAAGACCTGCACTGCAGAAGATGAAAAGCTTGACTTGACTTTGTAGCAAGATCACAAAGCGAAGACAAGGAAATTTAAACTTTAATGTAAAGATCTACAGTCTAAAAACTCAATCATACTAGGAGTGCTGTATCTAAGAAGAGTATCATATGGAATAATGTCATGTGCATTTCTGTCATCGTCAGCAAAATCCTAAACTAGATTCCATAACATCTTCTGCCTGAATTACTCCATTCCAGTACTGCTAATGTATCTTGCACACCAGGATATGGTATTACTCTTTACCTCCTGCCCTGACTGGCTGGATAATATGGCCATATGCTGATGAAAAACTGCCATGCTCCACCCCAGGATATTTGCATTTCAACAGGGGAAAAAGTAATTTCTGTATATGGACTATGTGTAGGAAGCACTGCAGATTCCTTTACAAAGAGAAGCACATTATAGACCTAACACAGTATTATTAACAACTGAAGTTGTGATTCTGCTTTTTTTAGTTTCGAATAAAAAAAAAAAAGTTGTCCTTTTTAACAAGCAAATAGCCCATAAATAACTGGTGCTAAATTCAAAGCAAGCAGATGAGATGGTGCTTAGCAGAAAAGATAACAGAGTGGATTATGACTCGTGTTTGAATAATGTTTAGCACCAACAACAGGAAAAGCATATTATGCAATTCTGCCTCCTCTGAAAAGAGCAAATCTTTCTTGTTTTGTTTTTATTTATACATATTAGGAGAGAAAAGCCAAGTTTGAGGTCAATTACTATTCTGGTAAAATCCAAGCAGATGTAGGATTGTGCTTCATGTATGAATAAGGAAAAATGTGATCATACAAATAATCTGTAAACATACTTCATTCATATTTTCCACTTATCACGTTATATTTCACACAGGTACCCCCTCTGTTTCCTACGATATTCAGAGCCAACCTCTGGAAATGCTATTTTCTATCGCTAAACACAGCTATTACAGACAGCCCTATTCAGCTGTTATTTGCAAAGCAAAGAATGTTTTTTTTATAGCAACTTCCTTTATATCTACTTTTTTTTGCCAAACAGCAGGGTCAGTGATACCAACTCAGTCTCAATTCCAGCTCTCTTGGATACCCCAGCACTCAATTTACATGAGGAAATGAGAAAACAACGAAGTGATAAATTTCAACACAGAACTGAAAGGTTTTTAAGAGAAGGAGGAATTGGGGTAGAGCTCTGAAACAAACAGATTGCAGTCATGAACTCTGGCTAAGAAACAGAGCCACAGGTGGTGGAGCTTGGCAGTGTGAAGCCTGAAGCCACCACACCGCCTGCAGTGTTGTCAACAAGAGAGATGGAGAGGAGGCATCGGTCTGTCTTTCAATAATTTATATGAAGAAAACACTGTGAGAAAATAACAACTCATTTCTCTACCACATCTACTTAAGCAATTCTAGAACCCAGGCTAGTCATGCCACTTCAGGTTGAATCCTGGCCTCAACAAAGCAAGTCAGAGTAGGGCAGAATTTGAATAGGAGAAATCAAGTTCCACGTGTAAGTTTGCAGTGGGTGTTGTGCAGTGCAGTCAATGGCTCTTACTTCTCCTTCAACAGCCTGAAGCCATTTTAGACTGTTAAAAATAATTCTGAAAAAAATATTTAAAAACTGATCTGGTAAAAGGTCAAACTTTATCTGGTCAACAGCATTCAGATGGTCAAATCTCCTGCAGTCCAGTCCCAAGATAGGGGTGTCTTTGCTATTTCTAAACTTATTTAAGAAGAGTGTAGCACAAGACTGTACACTGCAGAAGTTAACACCAATCCACAATGAACTGTTTACTTAAGAGAATCAAATCTACTCACACATTATGAATGCCACCCTAAATGGAGGTGGGAGAGCTGCAGGGAATGTGTGGCTGTGACCTTGGACTGCAAAACTATCAGAATCTACTTAGCTTCATATTAGACATATTCCTCCAAGCAAGACAGAAACCCAACACGTCAAGAACAAAGATGAAAAATACTGATAAAAACACACATAGGGAGTGACTAAATTTTTAGATGTTGCACTTTGAGATTTAGAGGACTAGAGCAGCTGTGAAAAATGAAAGCTAGGCAAGTAACAAGAACACACTCTATACATACATTCAATTCCAACCCTACAAAACATACCAAAATATTTTTTAGCGGCTGCACATTTCAATTGTTTGTTCAAAATAACTTGGTTTTCCATACGGATGCACAGACACATTTTTAGACACTTGTCTTTTTTTACTTTTCCAAATCCATTAGCAACCATGCAGTTACACAGAAATAACATTCTGTTGGGAGCTTTCAATCAGCAAAAGCTGTATTTTTTGCATCCATTGGAATAAAAACATTTTACTTTGTTGCATTAGCTTGAACACCAACAAGCCCAAAGGAACAGAGGAAAAATATTTAAAAACATGCTGTTAAGCACTGGGGAGTAGGGAAGAAGGGTTACACTTTATTTAAATTTAGACATAAATGAAATGAAATGACTATTTGAATTAGACTGTATTGGTCTTGGCTAGTGGCAATTAGGTGCTCATGAGATGCATACTAACTCATGATTTCAATAATAATGATCCAGGAATCTTTTTTCCCCTGTTTTGCAATTATGCAAGCTTAAAAGTACCAACTTTTAAACAAAAGTTTTATATTTTTTCATACTAATTTCATCTGTAAATAACTATCTTTTACACTGTAAAATTCACAATTCTTTTAATTTAGGTTCTAATTTTCTTGAAATCAGCAAAGAACCAACACTGGTATCTATTAAGAAGCAAAATATTCCAAACAAGCAACTAGAGAAAGTCCTCTGGTTTGCTGCCTTACTCTACATTTAGAGAAACATTCAATGGAAAACACTTTTCTGAACCTTTGATTCTTTTATATATCTTTGGAAGAGTAAGATGGACAATCCACTTCAGTCTTAATGTAACATGCCAAGTTCCTAAAAGTTTAAATACTTTACATTCTAAACATCGTTTCTTTTGATATCACAGACCATGTTACTACTCATCCAGATTGTTTCACATGGAATCTTTGTGGCTCATCTGGATAACAAAGAAAATACAGTGAAGTTTCTCTGTTCAGCTACTCTAGTTTCTTGCTAGAACAATGTACACAGCAGCATTTCACCCTCTGCAAAATAAAACCCTGTATGGTATAAGGTGTAACAGAGAGAAAAGTTCACCTGCAGCGTGACAATGTCCTGCCGAGTGAAGGGCTCATCTGTCAGGAGATCCTTGTAGCTCTTTGGTTTTATGTTCAGCTGCTCAACTGCCTAACAGTCAGGCAAAAGACACAGATATCAAAAAGCTGATTTTTGTGTGGAATACTACAGGTAAATAGGTGATATCAATAAAATGTTGAAGACTAAATCATAAAGAAAACAATTTCACCCTCATTCTCAGCTGGCAGCTGCAATATTTTCATTGTGTGCTTTTACAAATGAGAAGCTTTTGTCTCTCATGCCTACAAAATGTGACAGTTTTGTGTGGTTTGCTGGGTTGTTTTTTTAAGAAGAACCTTGCAGTCTCCATTCCATAGTTATGTCATTCAAATGTATAGTTATATCATATATATATATATATAGTTATATCAAATATGTTATAGTTATATCATTCAAACCAAATTAATCATAAAAGTACTGCCAAAATTAAAAAAAAAAATCTTGCTTTCAATTTTTTAAGTTCTTACCTAGAACTTAGAGAAGAAAACTCCTAAATCTATCTTATTTACCCAAATGTCCTCTGTGGTCCTCAGATGGAAGTGATAATGTCCCAGTACCTCCAGAAGTCCATAAATTAATTCCATGCTTTAATAATAAACCAGTAACTGCTATTACTTCATGTGGTACCACATGGGGCACAAACCCTCTTGGCACAGCCCATTCAGGAGGCCCAGTATTGTAAATTGCAGCAAAGAGAGCAAGAGTTCTGCAGTACTGAGCAGGGATTAACAGACCACTCTTAAACTCATCCTTGCCTGTTAACCCCAGCAGCCAAATCATCCTGCTTGCAGAAAGAACAGAAAGTATTTTCTATTTTAACCTGATCTAGACTGCTGTCACAGGTGAAGACAGCTCAACTGCATCAGAGCAAATTTTCAAAACCAAAATGAATCCAGCCTTTTCCTTGGTCGCAATGGTTTCAGCCTGTTCCTCCCTCAGTATCTGAATATCCCATCAGAATTCAAAAAGATGTTCCAGTGTTCAGACTTTTTACAACATTGGATATGGATTCATTAATTGAAGGATTTATTTGCTACTGAAAAAATAAATCTTGCTTGTACAGTAAGGACTACACAAAGAAGTCACGATTAGAATTCCACTTGGGTTTACATAAATGTTCACAAAACACAAACAAAAATGCCGTTTAAGTGTCCATTAAGGTATTCTTTCTCCTATTCCCCCAGCTCCAGCTAAAATGCTCTTTTCTATTCACTGATATGAATAGAAATGAGGCAATTTGTGTTTTTGTGATGACACTGTATCAGAAAGAGGACAACAGAAAATTTGTCTATTAATTCAACTGAGAGGCATATAAAACCTACTCATTTTGAAACACAAGGTTCAGTACATGCAGATTAACTTAAGAAAAAGTTTTAGAAATACTATTTAATTCATATTATAAAGTTGTTCCTATTTTGAAGGCTAAAGTTGGACAATTTATGAAGTCAGTCTATCTCCTATCCTTTAATTTCCCTGGCTGTAAAACAAGAATAAAATTTACTTATCTTTGTAAAACAGTTTGTGATTTTGACTGAAATGCATCAAGTGCAAAATATTAATAATGAAATGCAGCAGAGAACCTACCTCATAGGCAAACACATTTCCAGTAGTCTTGATGGCCACAATATGGGAGTTATTGGTAAATACAGTAAACAGCACTGGACAGTGGTACTTGCCTGATAGAGGGGAAAAAAGCATATATTTCACATGAAGACCTGTGACTGTTTTGAAATAGCTAATTTCTCTGATCTCTGTGGATTATATTTGCATTAATTTTTAATATAAAGTGTATATGTATATCCAGTGGGTATTTCATGGTGTTTTAATAATGTTTTGATTCTCCAGTGACAGAAAAAGTGCTAGAAAAAGTAACAGTTAGGAGAGCTATAAAACAAGCACGGAAAATGTAGTTTTGAAATCTATTGCCTTCAATTTCCTAACACAGAACTTTGTCCAACTTCCTTGATATTTATGAAATACCACCATATAATTGTTACTGTTGTAATCAAAGATCTATTGATAACATGAACCTTGTAACATGTCCAGTGCTCTGTATCACTCTTGTTCCCAGGAATAAAAGTTTACCTTATAGCCTACAGAAAAGTACACAACAGCTGCCGTGCTTTAAGCAGAGGAGAGCATTTTGTATTCAAATGTGGCAAGCAGAATGCCATTAAATCTGAACACGTTACTCAGTAAGGAACCCAGCTTCTGCTCTAATCAAGCTGTGAATTTTCCCAGGAGGGTCAGCATAAATATTAAGCAAGTCAACAGCAAGCAAACTGATGGGAGGCAATGTAGGAGGAAAAAGAAAAAATGTCTGGATAATCTCAGCAGAAAGCAGTTAGAAGAAGGTTATTAATACTTGATCAGTGCGCTAGACCTGGGGGTTTGGGTGAGATTTTTGAAATAAGCTGGGCCTATTTAATTCTTTTTTTCCTAATTACCATTTGAAAATCAAAACCAGCAGGGAGGCCAGAACAGGCTGCTCACAGCACCTGCGGGGACAGGGGAGGCAAACACCTGGAGAGACTGACCCCTCACTGTGCCACCAGAGGCAGCTCTGCCCCCCTGCACAAGTCAAAGCTGAGGACACTTTTGTTAATGCCACCAGGGCTGAAGGAAAGCCATTGCCACAAGGGACTGAAACTCAAGAAAGGGATTTTTGCAAGTGCCCAACTGATGGATACAGAAACACACTGGTAAAATGTGAGGCCTCGTTCCTGCTTTGTAAAAAAGAACAAATCACCATATTCTCAGTCCTAGGAAAAGCAAAACTGCTGAGGGCACACACATGTTGATCTGGATAGAAAGTACTCAACTCATAAGTGATCACTGAATATGAGAAACTGCCAGGCCCAAAGATCTTTTATACCACATTTATGTGTGAACAGAGAAGATCCTACAACCATTCCACATCATGATTTAGTGAAAAGTTCGCTGACAGACAGAAATGCAACATTTAATTTTTGTCTTTTGTTGCATTTTCCCTTGATTGGTTAATGACACAGAATGAATCTTTTTAAGGAAAAGGCTTCTAAGACTCTATGGCTGTTGTCATTCCACCCCAGCATTGTGAGCTGGACTTCTTTAGGGAAAGCACAATGTCATGGTATCTTTCAAAAGCCTTGGCCACACTGACTATTGATCAATTTTTAACACCCTGCTCTTGAGACAGATGGAACACAAGGCACAGAAGAAATCCATCAGCTACAAAAAAGAACTTGTAATCCATAGATTTTGGTAAGATAAGGAGACAGACACTCCAGAATTTTATTCCCACCTAATCTTAGCCATTTTCATTTCAAAGAAATCATTATCTGCTTTGTAGAAGATGAATTCATCTCCACTCTTCTCTTTTGTTCTTACCATGCTCTCTTAGGAGACTGATTTTATATCTTGCAAAAATAAAACTCGAGGCAGCTGTCTTGTGTGCTTCTATTCATAAAATCCCACGTGTTTATTTAAGTCTAATCCCTTTTATAAACAAAAAGCTGTTCAAAACCAAGTGAACAGCAAATATTGCCACAGGCAAGTTGGAAATAAGATAACATTACAGAAATTTCACTTTTTCTGATTTTTTCCTTAAAGTAAACAGTATCTTAGTGCAGTACCAGCTATAGTAAAGTGAAATTGCTGAATAATTTACAGCTCCCCAGTGTAAAGAAAAACAGTAATGGAACTTTGAAGGTAAACATATCACTCACAAAAAGCAATTATTCTAATCAAAAAAAACATGATAGAGAACACAAACTACTTAAGTTCATCATGAGTAAGACAAACCAGAATTTATTGAAGCACTCATTAAGGAAAAAAAAACAACAAAACAGCACCACAGAAAATGACTGCACTTACCTTCACTGTTTTTAGCAAAATTCAGCTTTATAAGTGATTTGGCATCTAGTTTCTGAAGAAAATAAAGCATTAAAAAGATTAATCACAACAGAATGTAACCATGGGAATAAAAGGAAACTGTAACATCACTGTTACGACTTCAAGAGTACATAATTTATTAATAATATATTGCAGGTTGTCTGAATTATCAGAACCCTGGGAATTCAAGTCACAGCCCACAAAAACAAGGCTCAGGAAGCCTGAGAACTGGAATATGTCTGTTTACAGGGCTGTATTTGACACAGGACAGTGCTAACCATGGGCAATCAGTTCAAGGAGTTGCACAACTCAGCATAGACTGAAAGGGGAGTTTGCATGAAAAGTTAAGAGGCAAAGATCATTGCCACTGATCAGAAAGGACAATTCAGCAGGGACCTCTGATGAAAGTCATAAAGCCAGCAAACCATTTTGACAATCAAGTTTGATGCCTTTTCTGAAATAACTGTAATTTTCCTTTTACTCAGGAAATGTGCAGCAGAGCTCACACGACAGCCAGCAATAATAAAGAGAAAAGGAGGCACAAGTTCTCTGGAGAGGCACTTGGGGAAACGAAGGCAGTCCCAGGAGGGATTTTCAGCCACTTAACCTCCAGGTAACAATTCCACTGAACAGGGAACTGAGGTGACAGCCAAGGCTGGGATAATGTTCTCCAACTCTAGAGAGGACACTGCAAACAAAGCTACTCCTGCTCTCCCACACTTCACCAGAAGCATGTCTATGGCATTTTTCTGCTGCCCTCTCTCTGGAAGGGTTTTCTGACATGGGAAGAGGAGAGCTGTCAGGCTGGCAAACATTTCTGGACAATCAGGCTGCTCCTGTCCTGCAGCTTTCCCTAAGACATGGAAGCTGCACACACACCCAAAATAACAGTCAGCCTTCAGTAACATGCCAGGCCCCCAGTCATTCCATGGGGACAGTGTGTGATTTGGGTACATCACTGGCAAGACAGGGCACATCTTAAACTGGGTGACCTCACCAGCACAGCCCACTGGGATGGTCAGGTCGTGCTTGACTGTGGCACCCAGCTGGAGAAGTCCTTTCCAACAAGCTGCAAGGCTGAGTCAGGACCTGAGACTTCTAAAAAACAAAGCCTTTGATTGTATCAGCTGTCAGAGACAGTTTCACAGGCAAATGGATCCTTAAAAGCACACACAGCACAGGCCTTTTAAAAGAAACAATCGGTTCTCTTCTCAAAACACACACCTGAAGAGATCAGGGAGGTTTCTATAACCCAGACAGTTCTTTATAAACAGCTATAAGTGGAGATCTGCCAGCCCTGGTGCCGAAACTGCTACTTCAATCATTATGGCAAAGAGCAAAAAAGAATAGTGTGAAACTAAGTTAGTGGGCTTTCTGTGCCTAATCAAAATTCATACTCTTGGTTTACAGAGTACATGTTATGACAGCTGGACTCATTTGTTTATAAGAAGGTGCTTTTCAAATTGCTCTCAACCAACTGGCAGGCTCATTTGCTGCAGAAAGGTAACCATCTCTCTAATTTATTAGCAGGAAGAGCAACGAGAGCTAGTAGGAATAAGATGGGAAGGGAAAAAAGAGGCCAGATTCAGTTATATTTAGTTAGACCAGTACTGCTGCTTTTCCTTAAGTGGATTCTCATTAAAAAAAAACCTACCCAAAACACTCCAATATCTGCCCACTGCTGGGGTACAAAGAAGGACAGCAAAGGCAATGGCAGCTTCTGAAATGATTAAGTGAATGCGGAGTTTTATCTATTTATTTATCTTCTTACAAGAACAAATTTATCAAAGAAGTAGTAGGGGAACTGCAGAGTTGCCAAAATGAACATCTGATCCTGGACAGATCTGTTCAACCTAAACAACTATTAACACAAAGGAGCATCCATCTGTGCACATGTTGTGCAACAGCCCAAAAATTATGTTTCAGAAAAAGCTTCTTTAGAAATACAACCACTGGAAACATTGATAATTTCAAGAAAGGTCCTTAAATCATCCTCCTGGCAGACCTGAGCTATGCCCAAAACACATGAGCATCCTTAAAGAAAAATGATTGAAGATTCAGATTTATACCTTGACAGAAATTACGCAGCAAAGACAGACTAAACTGCTGTGCAGACTTTAAAGGTAGCAAAAGCTGCAGTGCACTGTTTCATCTGTCACCCTATGATGTATTGTTAGAAGTGCTGTCAAGTCCTCGGACTCTCACTCCGTGCCCAGGGAAATAGTATGGTATTTCAGGTCATATCTTTCCTTAATATGGAAAAAGGTTGTTTTTCAGCCTCAGTTACTCATGGTGCATCAGCTGCTCATGCTGGATCTGCTCCCCACAGAGACCAGCACTTCCACAGTCTTATGTCAACAGTAAATAAAAAGCCAGTGATTGTCATACAGGAGTTGAAATACTGCCTGGAGTGAGAATTCCATAGTGAAGTGCTGTATGAGTATTACAAGCTTTTATTACCAGAGGCTGGTCTTCTATCAGGCCTCTCTTGAAGAAGTGACCTTGGCATGTCAACTCATGCCCTTTGGAGCAGGTCCTTCAGCTTGCGTGGCAAAGTAAGAGGGTGATTTAGTGTTTTGTCAAAGGAAATCTTTGGAGCCTCAGAACAGCAAAACCAGATGATGATGTTCTACAAAGGATTGCTCAGTGCTCAAGACCAGGCTACAGGATCTGCCAACTGCACACAGAGCAGTCACAGAGGATCGAGTCCACAACCACAACTTACAGGAGGTTCAGTTTTTAAACACCTACATATTACCCAGGAAAGTGTAAAAGAACATGATAGAGGCAAACTGTAATATAATTTTTTTTCTCTCAAGTTCTTAATTTCCCATGAAAACAGGATTATCTTGTATGTGGGTGAATCTCCTTTTATTTATTCTCCATCAAAAGTCAAAGCTTTCCAAGCACCATCACACAGTTTGTTGCCATGGAAATGACCGTTATGCCACAAACGGGCACCGATCTTCATGGGAAGAGACAGCAGGAGTGAATGAATCCTAAAATGAGTTGCAGTACTTGTTTTCATGTATTTTTTATTATTAATAATGCTTAAGAGAGAGCAAATATTGCATACATAGCTCAGGTTCAAAACTATTTTCAACCTGAGTTTCCCTGACACACACCCACCATCCAGTTTCAGCCACGCTCCAGTTAAGAAAGCAAGAGGAAAAAAAAGTGTTTATTAAAAACACTTGATCTAATTAAATTCTAAATTCCTAATGACAATGAAAAGGCCACAAGCATCTGCCACTTCCCTTAAGCAGAAATAAGAGCTGCACATTCCCTTCTAAAAATATTTTATGCAGAAATACTGGAAAGCAGACGCATTTCATGGCACGTAGTGCCAGCTGCTCCACAGCAAGGAAGGGCTAAAAAAAAACAAACGCAAAACCGTGCGAGCTCTTTTCTCAGCTGACTCCTCTCTCGCAGGCACACTTCCACAAAGGCAGCCAAGGCTACTTTTGGCCATGACCTACTTTCCTGCAGCAGCGAGCAGCCCCACCGCCCCGCGCGTTCTCATCTGTCAGCTGACAGCCCTGGCTCCTGCGGGATCCCAAAGGGCAGCATCCTTTATTGATACCCAGGCAGAGGTGATGACGCCACGGAGGTTAGTGGGGCACTGTGGCAGCTCGCGGATGGAACACGCCGATTGTTTCGAATTAAATCACTCTCTGTCATCGCTGGGTGTCTCATGCAGATATGACCTACAATCCCCACGCATCAATTAGTAACACTCGCTGAATCTCTTTGGTCTGTGGCTGCACGTTCTTCTTGTTAATAAGGCTCTGACCCTGTTGGATATGCACCAGCCTGAAAAGCAATCAAAAAGGGCTCCACTGATTCTCTACCCACACATGGGCAGAGTTGGTGATGTGCATCAAGAGCTGTGTTTATTAAACACAGACTTTCCCACCCTACCAACAGCAACTAAGTGTTCAAATGTTCAGCACTTGGGGATTGGACCCCTGATCAGACACACTGAACTGCCTCTGCCAGGAACACACAAAAATACAGGGAAGCTGGTATTGGGGTTGTGTGGCCAGGTTTTGGTAGTGGGGGCTACAGGGGTGGCTTCTGTGAGAAGCTGCTGGAAGCTTCGACTGTATCCAGCCAGGTCCAGGATGGACATGCTGCTGGCCAAGGCTGGGACAGTCAGAAAAGGTGGTAAGGCATCTGGGATAACATATCTAGGAAGAAAATCTCTCCTGGCCCTTATCTCAATCCATGAACCCCCAGTGACATTTTGTCTCCCCTGTCCAGTTGTCGAGGGCAGGGAGAGGGGCTTTGGTACTGCCTGGGGTCCAGACAGGACCAACACACTACATGGGGAAAAATTAACATGTCACATCTGAACTGGCTGATAACATGAGGTCAAAAATCATTCAGAGCTGGCATGGCCATTTGATGATTTTTAATCCCACCAAAACAAGAAACACAGAGTTAGCTCAAGCAGAAGAGAAAGACAGAACAAATACTAATATTGAAATGCAGTGTTGCCTACCAAGTACCAAACTTAGCTTAGCAACAGCAGATGAATTTTATATTACATTCCTTGGTTCCTTTAAAGATGAGACCTGTTACATATAACTTTACATACAACTTCCCATTTTAAGAAGCCTTCTTAAAATTTTCCTTTCTATAAAATCTCCCCAAAAAAATGGGGATATGAGTTCAATGAATAGTACTGGAATAACTCCATGTATAATGTTACTTATTTCAGATTTTGTAAACTGATTTAATGATGATAAAGGGCATTGGAAATCCTCAAGCCTACACATTAGGGTTTGCAACTGGAAACGGTAGCACTGTTTTAACAAAACAAGCCATCTATATGTATTTTAACACTCCATGAAAAATTTGGGGTCAGCAGCTAAGAGGCCAGAAAAGTCTCACAATTCCAGGTATCATTTCTATGTTTAATTCAACAACAAAAATGCTCAATATTTATCAGAGGTGGCTATCTAATGGCTAAAAATATACCCTCAATTCACATTCTTGGATGAAGCTGCTGTTTAACTGTAGTCGTCATGTACTGCTGAGCTAGAATGGTAATGGACACAGAAGATTCTTCATTACACACTTCTAGACCACTGTATTTACATATTTAAAAGTTAATTAAACTGACACCATATGGTCACCAAAGCCTTGTCCAGAGAACCATAAAGATATGCTTGATAACACACATGATTCACAGATACCAGCAATAATGCTGCTCTATCAAAGAGCACATTAACAGAAATTACCATGAGAAAAAGACACGTAGCTGCATTGCAAGATCAAACCTGCAGTCTTAATGCAGTCAAAAGTCTACCAATCCAGAGATCCACAGCCAAATACAGCACAGTTCAAGGAAAATAAAGCTTTGCAGAAGCACCAAAAATCTAGTCTGCAATTTTAGTGAAAAACAGGCAAGTAAAGATCTGTGGGAAACCTCATGCTGCATCTCATTTAAGGCTAGAGCACTTCACAGCTGCTAGTTTTTCAAGTGTCACAGTCACAAAATCCCATCCAATGTGCACACTTACACCAAAACACAGAAAAGGAAAAGAAGAGACCATCTGTTCAATCTGTAAAACCTAGATGTAAAT
The DNA here is from genome assembly GCA_013400575.1 of Peucedramus taeniatus. NCBI lineage: Eukaryota > Metazoa > Chordata > Aves > Passeriformes > Fringillidae > Peucedramus > Peucedramus taeniatus. The sequence goes on along the minus strand of WBNO01021036.1, from coordinate 103,417 downwards.
ACTTTTTTGCTGTAAGGGCCAGGATGCATTAGAAATAATGGTACACGTTTAGACACGTTTATCTGCCTGTGCCCAGAGGTGGGTTACTGGATCAAACACTGCCCACCACCACCACAGTCAGCAAGGTGTGAAGGAGGAACAGCAGTTTGGCCAGTGACTCATGACACTGGACGGTTTTAAATGTCTTTTTTTGATAAAGCACTTGAACAGTAAGCAGAAGCAAATCTCATCTTCTTTGCCCTCACTGTTTCCCAAAGATACAGAGAATTGAAAAATAAATCCCCTTTTTAGGACAGATAAAGGCTTAGTAGTGCTGGGTGCACTAGTGTAAAACACACAAACAACTCTGGAAAAGAAAGAACCAGCTATCCATGTCTGTCAGCAACAAAGAAGAGAGGGAAATTTTCAGAAAACCCAACAAAAGAAGGAGTTATCTTTCAGGATACAACTCAGTGGGATTTTCATCCCCTTGATCGCCCCTGTGTTTTATGACCATTTCGTTATGACATGTGACTTCGTGGTCATTCCTCAGGGCAGAAACCATGTCCTCATATGTTTCTACCCAGGAGCCTTGAAAATTTATGGTCACTAGTCAAATATTAACTCATTTAGACTGTTGACTAAAAGCTAATAATTTCTGAGGCCAATGAGGTAAGACGACACGGCTCAGTTGCTGCATATTGAGGAGTTCATCTCGTTCAAAGTGGATTCTGGGCATTTGAGCAGCAGCCTGTGTCTGCTGCCCCAGACAAAAATGCACCTGGAGAGAGATGCTTAATCACAACAGCTGTAACCACCCGTGTCTGAAAGGCTGCTACTGCCCACAGAAATACAGGCGGCAACATTTAACTGGAAAGAACTAAACAAAGAGAAAAGGAAGAACTACTGCTCATCCTGGCTAACTCTAACTTGTACCTGCTTCTGAAATGACCCAGCCTACCAAAAGAAAATGCAACAAATTCTAATTTTCTCAAAGCACCTTTCCTGTCTCAACACACACACTGAAATGGTTTTTGGTTTTACACTATCATGTGTAATATATCAGATATTATCAAAGTATTTCAGGAAGAGATCAGAAAATATTCCCACCACTAGGCATTCACACAGCATTTAATGTGTATGATTAAGATCAACTCTGTTCAAAGAAGCTATATTAAAATTTAACAGATGTGGAGGAGAACTGTGACCATGTAGGGTATGGAGAACTTAAAGGCATGAAGAACATCTGAGAGGAAAACACAAGTCTCAACAACAGAACGTCAAGAAAGCATTAAATTCTTCCATGCGAAATATACAGCTGTAAACACTAACAGAGAGAAGCACAATTTTGGCACCAATACAAATGAGACTAAGCTGGTCAAACCCAAAATTTACAGAAGATATGTATCAGATGAAAAACCATCAGCAGAAGCTCTCAGCAGCCATAGCAGGCAAAAAGCAAACACTGGTTCAAGACAGAGCACGCAGTTTGCAAAGCAGACTGAGAGTCGAAGACCTCAGACAATCTTCCAGTTTTCTGCTCCTGATCATTTCACTCCTCTTTCTGCAGCACACAAAAACCAAGATGGATTTGTCTGAATCATTTTTCAACAACAAAGCTTCCCTTGGCTTTATTTCTGTAAGCTTTGTTCTCTGCTCTGTAATAAGCTATTACTCACCCAGAACAAAACTGTATTCCCACCCCACACTGAAACTTTTCTTACAAATAAACAAAGGAAAAAACCTCACTTCAAATATATAAGAAAAATATGGTAAGTTTAACGAAAGGGGAAAAAAGGGGGCAACTGGCATTTAAACTTCTGCAGTATCTGAAGACCTGAGTTGCATCAGACGAATTAATACTTTGAATTTCAAAGCTGAAGATGTGCCGACTTCTTCTGACATGTACGTGAAAGGAGTTCTCTAGAGAAAAATTTAAATTCTCATTTATACATCACTCATATTACATCCAAATGAGACCTGAAGTTACTGATCCACCTAAATGATCACTCATTTCCAAAGCTCCAAGGAGAAAACACAGCATACTACTTGGATTTCAGTTGCTGTGCTCTGATGTTGAGGAAAAAAACAATGTGAGAGGGATATGACTCACTCCTGTATTCCACATAATGAAAATTATCTTAACTGGGCAAACTATTTAGCTCTTAATTAGACAGTCCCAGCATTCTAGATATGGAAAACTGACGTGGACATAGCCTGCCTGTGGAAGTCTCCACAGCATCTTCCTGCTGGTATTTTGTATCCAGACAAACAAAAATGCTCAAAGTAAGCACAATCTCTTTGGAAACCGTAAGCCAAGAAAACTTCTCAAGACAAAAAGACGAGAAAGCACAAGGAAAATCTGACTCCTGCTTCAACATGCCATTTTTAGATGATCATCAGAATCGTGAGGTAACATTACCACCAGGTTACAGAAAGGTCTCAAGAAACACTCTGAAAATGCATCCCACTGCACATTATCTATGGCTATTGCATTTTCCTGACAGTGTACACTGCTACACTGCCCTGAAAGAGGGCACCTTCAAACCACAGGGTTTTGTCTAATGACATCCATTATTTGTTGCTCATTATCTAGAAACACACCTGGAACAACACAAGTAAATTACCTCACAGTAAATTACCTCACAGACCATATGAACTGAGTTAAAAGCCATTGTCACTGTTGATTTAGCCAGTAAGGGTCACAGGAAATTGGAACTTGTCCTCCTCCCAGTTCAGGCTCGAGGTTCACTCCACTTGACTCAGGGTTGGATGAGTTTTGTCTGTGACTGTGATCTCAACACCTCTGACTCAGTAATGTGTGGAGCTCATCCAACCCACTTTCAGGAATCCATTCCTGAAACACAGGGACCCTGCACTGATTATGTGACAGAGTTGGAAAGCAATTTGTAGTGAACCATAAAGTCCTGGCTGGGACTTAAACTGTAGTTTAACACCTGTTCCTACTTGGTATTTCCCACATTGCTCACACATTACAGTTTCTTTATTCAGAATATTGCAGAAGTAGAAAAAAATACCTAAGTCCTGTTTCTCATTATGTTCACTCCCCAGGTGAAGAAACAATTATCAGTGTTTTCTACTTCTATCTCTATGCTTTCAAAATACAAACATGGTAAAAACACTTCTATGTTTAAGGAGCTGCACCTTTGCTCCAATTTCTGCATCCTTTTCAGACAGGATTTCCCTTACTTAGGTAGCCAAAGACTTTTTTAATGCATAAAAAAAGCATTGTAAGGGTTGTTTGTTCATTTTTTAAGCGGGATTAACAAATCAACAGTAAAAGAAGTAATCTTCTTCATATCCTCTTCATTAAACCAGGTCAGCAAGCTTCACTGCAAAACCAGCAACTGATTTCTATGGGATCTATTAAACTCACTGAAATCTACTTGACCAAATTGAAAAGAAACCATGATTTCAACAACAAAATGAAGTAACAATAGCCATCTGCATTTGGAAAATAAATATATTTAAGGAATGTATTTGAGAATGATTTTCCAAGTTTTGAAATAACAGATGTAGTTGTCATTTTTTTCTTTCATGGGTAAGAATTTATAGGTTTTGAAATTGCCTGTAATTATTACAGCAAGCATCATCTTACCAACCTTACTTCAAACAAATGATTGAAAAAAAGGGCACTGTTTACATTCCTAGTGAGCAGTGCTGGAGGGAGGAGGTGTCCACTGCAGGCTGTCATTGCTGCAGGGCATTGCAGGTACAAGCTCTCTGGTGCTCCCAAAGCCTGGATCAGACAGGCTTACTGCAGGAGCCAGGCACCTGTACTGCCATTATTTGATCATGTTAGTCATAATTTCACCCCAAGTCAGCTTTATTTGGTAAATATAGGATTAAAGAGTGTGGGAGAAAAATTGCAAATATTTATATTGTACACAGAGCAAAGCTTTGTGTCCAGCTCTCTCTTTTTAAAAGGCAGATGTCTCACTGGGAAAAGTCAGGGATTTTTAGCCTTCTGACTCCAAAGCTGGCTCTCATTTTCCATGTCAGTGGCTCTGCCTTCTTACTGCATCATATGCACCAGACTCCTCTCTATGGATATCTTCAGAGGCAGACCAAGCAAAAGGCTTTTCTAACCTGCAAAATACTTCAGAATTTATAAAAAAATTCCTTCTTAATATAGTGAGAAGCTAAAACCTTGTGACACTTAAGAAAATGCCCTCTCTGGCCTGCAGGTCTGGATCCCAACCTTGCACAAGACAGGGCACAACACAAATTCTGTTCTGCCTCATTCAGACCACAAATGTGACTCTCAGTCTCATAAATCCACCACACAGCATCTTCAGTCTCCTAACCTGACTCATAGGCCAGGCTAAATTAATTGGACTGAATCAAATTAACTGGCTTTCCAGTGTCCAAAAGAGTTAAATTCCCACAGAAAAGGAGGAACCAGGGACAAAGACAGTAGCTACTTCTGAGACAAGGGAACAGAGATATTTGCCCAAGGTTACAGAGCCTTGATAGGGGCTGAAAGTACAGCCACAACAATCTGGCCTGCCCACACACAGTCAGAATGTCACTGAACCAGAGTGGAAAAAATAGGTATTGACATCAGACACATTACAATGAACAGGAGGAAAAATAGCTCAGCCCACATAGAACATAACCAGGCAAAAAAGAAAACCAATTTTCCTTGAAATTCCTGTCAAAAGGCATGCTGATCTATCATCTGTTCATATTTGAGATTCCAACCAACCAGACATGCTCTGGCCAATCTCACTCCTTGAAACAGGTATCCTGAGCCCAGCTGGCTGCCTCATGTGGGCATGCTGGTCAGGCTGTCAGAATGTCACTATATGAAACGTCCTGGCAAGCCTGCAACTCTCTGCAAGACCAAGAAGCCAAAGTGCTGTTGTCAGTAAAAAGGAATGAGCTAACTATCACTTTCTGCTTTATTTTATGCAATTTTAGCGTAAGGATAAGCCAGGGCAGTGTCCTGACAAAGCTGACAAAAAAAGTGAGACAATGCCAACTGACAGACTCCAGTTCAGCTGTGAGAAATGCACTGCTTCTTCCAAAATTATTGGTATAGTGGTAAAACAAGCATTTTTTACCACAATGCACTGTTAAAAAGGGGTGGGGGGGGAATAAATCTGAAGTTACTTTCTGGAATAGCTCATGGTAAATTCCAGACAAAGGTCAACAGTGATTTGCATTGCAGCATTTCTTTAAAAACAAAGGCTAGTCCAATAGTTTAGGATTCAGAAGAATCAGAGAAGTCCCTTGTAGATCAGTTCACAGACATCCAATTAATGAAAGACTAGCACAGTCCTACCCCCTGGAGCACAGCAAAGATAAATATCTTAATGACTGCAGGGCTCTCCAGCGGACTGAGGGGTCCACTTCAGGAATAAGGCAGCTAGACAGAACTAGTGAGTGCCAAGAGTGCACCATTAACACTCCACTTCCAAGTGACTTCTCTAAAGCATCTGTCCTGTAGCAAACCACAGTTAGAGAAGTAGATGCCACAAAGGGTTTCATTACTATTTTTTTACTTCAAAACAAATAAATGGAAAAATTCTCCAGAGCCTCATCACCAACCTGTGCAAAGTAACTCCATAAGTTAGTGTGCACAACATGGCATAGCAGCTCATCTGGCTCAAGTCCTTTCTAAATAAACACAGAGTTCTGAGTTTCTCCAAGTCACCAATTCATTACAAAGGACACCTTCTGGTTTCCATGAACAAGCTGAACAAGGAAAAGAGGGTGCACACACAGTGACAGATTCAACAGAGGACAGAACAGTCCAGAGATGCACAAGCTCAATTCACTGACTTCTCTGCCACCTACCCAGCACTCCTATCCAATTTCTGCCCAATGCCACCCTATTCTTCCAAAAACCCGAGCCACCCTTCTGGGAAACAAAGTCAAAATTACAATTCTTCTTTCAGCCCCACTCTTCAACTAAGAGCTCCACAGAGCTGAATTCAGCAGGGCTGTGTGCTATTCTGGAGAACAAGTGTCTCCTTTTTCTTCCAATTGATCTGGAACACCTTGGTCCTGGGGAGGAGAGAGCTGTACAGCACCAGCCCACCACAGAACAAGAGGGGGAAGAAGGGGCTCCCCAGACTGATAAAGAGGAAAAGGGGGGGATGCACATTGAGGAGAGCTGGAAGAGCACTTCAGATCAACTACAGAAGCACAAGTCTGGTAAACTAACAGGTCTCAAGGTCTGACTTCATTTAAGCATTTATGGGTCACCAAGTATATTATGCACAGTCTCCCTCTCTCTCCATTACACAACACAGTCAGGCACGTTACACTTCTTGCTTAGCATTTACTCAAAGCAATTTTACACCACATCATGGCTCACAGTCTGCACTGGGCTGCTCTGGGTGAAAAAAATTGACCTGGTAACACCCCAAAACTCCCAACCAATGCAGAGAGCAGAAAGGTGGTGAGAGGCTGGCGAAAACAAATTAAATAGCTGTAATTTCATTCCTTCTCAACAACATACTGCCAACAACTTCAACTTCATGTGTGAAGAAAGACCTTCAATCATCTCACCATTGCACAAACACACCTGCAGGAAGATATTAAGTCTCAGACAGGCTGTCCATGTGTAGAGTTTGGAATGTTTCATCTGTATTTAGCTTTTCCTCGTATCTGTCTGACGGGAAAATCATGAATCAAACGCAAGATATTTCAGAAGGAATCTCGGCCCAGAGGCAGCGGCAAACCTCCCCAATCCTGGGCAACGGCTGCCACCCGGTGCCCAGAAAAGTAACTGCACACACTGAAGGAAAAGAGATTTCAGTCGCTCAAGCAACAGTTTCTGCTTAAAATTTTCCTCTATGCCCTCATAAACAATGCACTTTAACACATCAGAAAAAAGATAATTCCAACTGGGAAATATTTCCTGTACTTGATGTTTATTCAGCGTTTCCCCATTTTATGCTGCTACAGAAAGTAATACCTTTATAATTATCATTTATGCAGAAAATGGGGGGAGAAACCCACAAAGGTTTCTCTCACAGTGAACCATCATGACAGAAGCTTTCTGAAATATACTGTTAGGATAACTCAAAAGATTTGGTAGTGTAAGCTTACCATTCATAGTATCATCTATTAATCTCCTTAATCTGCATGATGCCAAATATCCTTTGGGTTAGGAAACATTGCTGCAAGTTTAATCCCAGATGGGGAAGTGTGAGCCCCTTGCCCTGTAGGGACCAGAATTGTGCTTGTATGAGGCAGCAGGAGAGTCTTTTCCATCAATGACCAGTCAGGCTTTCTGGGCAGCACCAGCATTAACAACAGTTTGTATTTCCATCTGCACAGATGTTCATTATGCCACAGCTGGAAGGCAGGCAAGACACCCTGGAAGTTCATATAAATGAACCACTCACCTCTGCCCTATTTATCATCAGATTACAAAAATTAAATAGAAGTAATGCTCTCCTTTCTTCCACACATCCTCAAAACTGCACTCCTATTCAACCTCTTTTACTTTCACTAAGGCATTTTTGTTTCTTTAACACATTAAATAAAAAAACTGAGCATAAAGAAAGCAAAGCCATGATGTGAATCCACCCATTATTACTTACTTCTCCAGTGATTGGATTGGTTCCATATTTCTTTATCCAAGGCACAATGCTCCTGAAAAGAGAAAGGATAAAGTAATTCATGACAAGCACCACCAGAAACCTCTGCTGATGGCCATGACTGTTTTTTGCCAACTTGCTAAGACTAAATGATGATTACACAGCTGTAACCAGTTCAAAAATACAAAAATAAAGCTAAGTACAGGAACTTACAGGATGTCAAAGACTGTCCCATCTGGTGTGCAAACTGGGTATTCAAATGGCTGCAGAGACAAACTAGAAAAAAGAGAAGACAGTCTTGTTAGCAAAACGAGCTGGAAATCACAATGTGACTGGCAATCACACTCAGCATCCCCTGTCAGGGATGCTTCCATAATCCTGGCAGCTCTTAGCTCATAGGTGTGCAAGGCAACTTCCTGAACTACCCAATTTACAAGAATTTCTAACCCACTTCTACCAACACTCTTCCTTCATTCCTGCATTTCAAGCAGCAAACTCTGAACAAAAAAAAAAAACCCAGCAGAAATATTCTTTAATCTACCTCAATCTCTACCTTAGCAAGATGAGTGACTGACCAAGCACATTCTGAGCAGGGACAAGCAGATTTCAGCCCTGATGACACAGATTTGAAAGACTGGGATGTACACAGTAATTGTTCTGCATTATTTCTCACTTGTGTATCCTTTCAGCCACCAGCTCCAACCTCTGCAGACACTGATCACGGGTCATGCAGACTCTGTTTCAGTTCTTATTCAACTTTTTCTTGCCACACTACTGCCACAGCAGGCACAAGGCAATGAAAGTAACTGCCTCAGAAGAGCATGGCTTTAGTTCAGTGTCACCAGCCCGATAAACAGATGTGTCATTAAATAATGACAATGTAAATTTGTTGTCTTACCTGCAGTGATCAAATGATAAACGTCTAAAATTGGTTCGTGGAAGGTCTGTTTAGGGAAAAAGAAAACCCACACAACAGATGTTAATAAATACATGGTATTCTAGGTAACAAAGAAACATTTGAAAGTTACATATTGCTATATAACCGATGGCAAGTTACTGATGACAAGGATAAATACCCTAAAGCTTGCGAAACTGTAACTAGAATTTCCGAACTGAAATTACACTGCCGGGAAAAGATCAAACCAGAGCTCTGTCAGTCCGGCAGCGCTGAGTTTAAATGCGATAATTGAGGCTCAGGCTCTGCCCCAGCAGCGGGCACAGACCCGGCGGAGGGCGGGGGCGCTGCTCTGCCCAGGAACGCGGCATTTCCGAGCGGTACCACGGGCTCGGGCCGCGGCCCGGGGCTCGGAGCTCGGCACCCGCCGCCGCGGGGATCTGAGGGAGCGCCCGTCCCCCCTCACCTGCTTTCTTGCCGCCGTAGAACTGCGTGTACTCGGCGCACGTGATGTACCTGCGAGACAGGGGGGTCACTGAGGCACAGCACAGACACGGCCCCGCACAGCCCGACCCCCCGCGCTCTCCCCCGCGCCCCCCGCTCACATCTTGTCCTTCTGGTGCTGCCGCTTGCCCATGGCGGCGGCTCGGCCTGCCCGGCCCGCGCCCGCGCCCGCCTCAGGCCCGCCNGCCTTCCGCCGGGTGCGCCGGGGAACGGCCGCGGCGCGGAAACAACGGCGGCGGCAGGCGCGTTCCGGGGCCGCGGGAACGGGCCGGCAGGGCCGGGGAAGTTCAGCCTCGACGAGGTTGGTGCGACCTCAGAGCAGCCTCCCAGGGCTCCCGCTTCACTAAAACATGTTTTCTTGCCTGGAATTTAAAATCCTTGTGTTCCTGGTGTGTTGGGCAGTGACAGAACCGCCCAAGAAAAAAAAATGGGTAGAAAAACCTACTTGGTGTCTTAATATGGATACAGCTCTTGAGAAAAAAAGTATTTGTGTCTCTTCAAAGACTTAACAACAAAGAATTTACTATCCCTTAGCTAATTACCTTTAAATCCCATTAAAGAGCCTTCATTACAAGACTGGTATGACCAGCACAAGGCTGAGCAGAGGATGGTCAGAGCCTGGATCCCTTGCCTTTAGCAGAAGCAAACAGCCAGTCATCCTGGAGCTTTCACTTCTCCAACACCTCCAAATCCATTCATGCTCCTTTTTTCTTTCCTGGTTAAAACTTCACCCTGGCAGCTGCCTACAGAGAGCCACTGAAATGACATCCAAGGAAATGGACAGCCAGACTCCCACGGACTGCAGCAGGCTCCCCTTCTCCCCAGATGTTCAGCTCCTGTTTTAATCCCATCAGTTGGTCCTTGGCTGCATTCCTGAGCACAAGGTGAGCACAACCTGCTCTGCTTGCAGGGGGTTATGCTAAATGATTTCCATGTTGTTATGGTTCTCCTCTGAGGAACAGAATGCTTGTTCCCACCAGTGTAGTCTAATTGACAACAGCATATGAATTATTTACATTACAGCTGGTTCTCACTCTCAAACTCTTTGGCCACAGCAGCACAGCTATTCCTTGTCCTGGCTGAGGGGGAAGGATATTGTTTGTTTGATGTTTAGGGGAGAAACTGCCCTTTTCCAAGGGTTTAAATACACTTAATTGATTATTTCGATTCTTTTACTCAAAAACATTTTAAAGCAAGGCATTGAGGCACACCCAAACAGCAGGGCCTGCAAAGAACCAACACCTTCACTTGCTCTTGTCCCAGCACCAAGTACACTTGGTCCCAGCACCAAGTTCACTCTGGGAAAAGAAAACAATTTGATTTGTTTTCAGTGGAATTCCAAAAGCACTCCACAAGGAACGTGGCCATAACTGCAGAAAGCCCCTTCCTTGCTGCAGTGCAGGCACTCTGCTCAGTGCTGAGGGAGCCTGTTTGGCTCTGTCTGAGAGGATGAACATTCCCAAAGAGCTTCTGCTCCCTCGGCCGAGATGGGCTCCGGGGGCAAACGCTGTAACTGTCCACAGACATCACCAGCACTTGTCTGATTGTGCTTTCTGAGGAAAGATCATCCGGACAAAATTATTTATTTCCAGACACGTTACTGTGATTCAGCCTGTGTTGACATTTCTGGAGATGCCTGTGCTCTTCGCAATAATTCAAGACCATGTTTTTGCTTTTTGTTTTTTTTTAAACCAATGCAATGTTCTTTTATTTTGTACTTACAAAAAGAGCCACCCCATTGTATCCCTCCCCCTCCCCCCAAATGCCTTTTACAAACATTGAAAAATTAAAAACCTGATGATGACATGTTAATTTGGTAGAATTACTTTGAAACATAGCCTTTGTAATTAAACTCCTACAAGATGACTTTGTAGTGATAGCCTGATTATTGGCCAAATAAAATTCCATATTACAAGTTAGCAAATTCTAGTACAAAAATAGTCCATGTGTTAGAACAGCCTCTTATTATTATTATATTCACAGGAAAGAGTCTATTGGCTGCATAATACCTTAATATTTATGAAATTTCTTTTTACGTGGCTCATTCATCTAATTTAATATAGTGTTGAGCCTCAATAAATCCTCAGGCAAAAAACCCCAAACAGGGTTAAATTATGCTGTTCAGTGTACTCTGAAGTACTGTGCTTTTCACAGGACATCCAAGAAACCGCACAAACAGTTCTCAGCTAGTTTTAATATTAAATGAGATCCAGATCCAAAAGGATCCCCCTGAAGTACATATCCATGACTTTCCATAGAAACAGAGGTCACAGCTTCAATGGTCAAGTTTCACTGGGGAAACTGTCGAGCTCCTCCACTCCTCATTTCAGGAATCCGCTGGGACCTCTGCGGTGCAGCCCTTCTTCAGGAGTGTCCCCGCTGGCCGGGCTCTCGCTCCTCTCTTGTCTCTGGTAATGCTGTTCAGCAGTTTCACTCGGACCAGGCCCCGCAGGGAAAGTCTGGGGACATGCTACTTGTCTCTCAAGATGTCCAGCTGCTCTTGATACTCTGTGAAAAGCCTCTGGAAGCGGAGGTTCTGTCCAATAACAGGAAGAAGCTCTTTCAATAGTTCTCTCTTTCGTAAACCCTGCACAGGAAACACAAAAGTATCCTCAGAATCTATTATTTGTTATCATTAACATGTTCCATGGAGCTCTCTAAGATTCATGCCCTTTTTCCTGCCTAGAGAGCTGTGTATTTTATGTTCTCACTCTGCTTCCATGACTCCCAGAATAAAAACTGCCCTTACATTTACACACACATGAAGCTGGAGCAGCCTCTGCAGTTCCAGACTCCAGGCTGTGTTCTGAGAGGGAAGATGTCTTTGGCATGTCCCTGTTTCAAACTGGGTCTCAACAATGTGGAGAGCTGAACATGCAACTCTCCTTCATCTGTGTGATGCTTAAGACAGCATCAGAGCTGACACTGGGGCAACAAGCATTTGCCTGTGGTTTCACATGGAATAAATCTCTGCCACAGGAGAAAGCCTGCTTATATGATCAGAGCAGAGTATGGAAAGGATAATACCCTGTAATTTTTATGGGAAACTCTTCCTTGTTCTTCATTAAACTACTATCAGGACTTACCATAACTGTTGATTCCCACTGACTTCCAGCTGAGTAATGGACTGGACCCAGTAAATCCTTGCATAATTCTCGCAAACGATATTCAAACCCTGGAGATAGTCAGAAATAAAATCACATTTGACAGCATTTCCCTATATATAACCACTCCACAGTGTAGCAGACAACATTCAGGAAAGAATTACAAGTATCTGGAATAAAATAAAGTCCAAAACATTGATTTCTGCAGAGTTATATTATTATTATTATTACAGCAATTTTTTGGAAATATATGATGATTTTTAGAGCTCTGAAGGGTCTTATTTAAGGTTCTCAAAACCAAACCCACTACTAAAGATGATCTACAACAGGGAGAAAAACTGAAGTCTGAAGTAATTACTCCAGCTTATTCTAAGAGCTGCCCTGATCTCAACCTCACTCTCCCCTCCCACATAAACATTCCAGCTTTTTAAAAACCAAAACACCTTTAATAAAACCACACACAATTTCTGGGCCACCTTTATTTACCCAAAAATCAGAGAGGGGAATTCCCTTGCAAGAAACAAAGTCTACTCAAGAGTAACTTGCCAATCAACATATAATAGATCCAATATTTTAATGGATTAGAATTCAGTAGATGTTGAAATAACCATAAGAATAAAGCGTCAATAATAGGATGTGCAATTTTCAAAATTCAGCACCTCTAGAAAATTAATGAAGCAGCAGTATGCATCTGGCAAAGCACAGTTTTTGTGACATCCATCCATCCATGGCAGCAACATTTGGAGGTGCCAGAGGAACCCAGTGCATGCAGCAGAGATTCTCAGTTAGTGAAGGCTTTTAAAACTACAACCATCTCTTTAGCATATGACCCAAGATGAATATTTTAACTTCAACTGGGGAAGGACAGAGAGAAGCACATGCAGTTCAACAAGCTCTCTTGTTAAGTAAGGTAAGGGTCAATAGGCAAGAATTAATGAGTTTGATTTTAATTCTGCCAACACCTGTTAGGTGATGTTACGTGAACCATTTCATTTCCCTCTGTGCAGAATGATTATGCAAGGTGAAGAGTAAGGCTAAATTAATACAAGGGGAACTACTAAATTATGAATGTAGACAGGCAGAGATACAACAGAGATCTTTAGAATCCAAAAAGTATTAAGTCAGTTGGTTAACCTTAGTTAACATAATAGCATAGAGATACAGTGTATTCAAATATAAAACAGACACGAGGAACATTTCTTGTGTGTTTCTTTTCTCACATAATTTAACATGTGGAATTCACCGATACAGGCAGTTGAAATTTTAGATTGTAAAAAAAGAATAAAGTGCAAGCAATACAAGCAAATTCTCTGCAATTTTATGTGCTCAGGTCACATCAGGCAGCAATTGTCAGCTGGCTGAGGAGGGTTATGCATTTTACAGGGTGCTCATTCCCTGAAACATCTGTAGCTGCTGCCAGACAATACCTAGAATGTGCCTGACAGACCACTGGGATGTTTTACAATGCAATTGCCATTATTGGAGTCTGCAGATGGCACTGCTTCCCCAGGCCACAGTCTGTTCCCAGTCACTGTGTCAAAACAGGATTCCTGAGGACTGAGCACTGCAGAAGCAAATGCATTTTGTTTTGGTTTTAAATCCAAGTCCAAAAGCCAAGTGCTAAAAGGAGGATGTTAAGGGCAATCATACATATACATGACATGAACAGAGTGTTTCTTGGAAGCCCATCAGAGCTGCAGAGAAGCAGCAGAGCCTGGCAGGTCTCACCTTCATTAACTAGGTACCGTGCATAGATAAGGAGCCAGTGGTGATATTCATGACTGGATTGTAACATAAGTGCTGCTGCTATCTGGTTCTCCAGGTATGCAAGTGTTGTTTCTTGTTGCACTAAATGAGGCATGGAGAACAATCTTGCAGCTTGCCTTCCTGAACTGCAAAACCAAAAAGATTAATGTGCCATAAAATCAGATACAAGTTTAAGGAATATATCTTTTTGTAGCTCTAGTTATACCGCACTGAGCTTTCAGAAGCACACAGTTGTGTGTGCACACAGAAGACAAAGTTAATGCATTTAAAGGATTTCTTGCATACAAACACAATGTCATAAGAAAGTTAATTTGAAAAAAAGTAACTAATTATTAGAATTTTTTTCAAAAAGGGATTTTTTCATTCTGTTATTGTCTCTCTCTCTCAGAAAAAGTGTTGTTTGTTTATATTTCAAATGCTTTTCACAACTCCCCTTCCCCTCACGAGAACAGCAATAAAATCATACAACACTACACAGTTTCTCTCCGGAAAAAAATTAAACTTGGATGTGAAGGGCAAAGAAATAGCAAAGAAATCTGCCTGGGAAATCTAATTCAAATCCAAGGGAGGATGGGCTATAAAGCTACCTACAAAAATCTGCTCTGGCTCACACAATTCCTTGGTGAAATTTTCACATGTTAAAAATACTGACTAGATGACTAATATCTCAACTTTCTCAAAGACTTCATTAAATAGATTCTTTGAGGCCAACTGAACTAACTCAAAAATTGTAGGCCTACTTCAGAAGGCTGGTAAACTAAAAATTAAAATGCAAAATGTAAAAAATGCAGCTTAGCTAATACAAATATAAAAGAATTGTCCAATACTTTACCCATCCAATAAAAGGAGCCTTAAAATTATTATATTTAGAGAATGCTTTTCTGCCCCCAAACAATCTCATAACATTAAGACACAGACTATAAACATGCAAAGGATTAAAAAACCAATGTAGGAACAACTGATCAATCCAGAGCCATTGGCATTTCAAGAAGTAACTCAGTGATCCAGTGAATAAAGACCATGACAAAACCCAAGCATGCTGACAGCACGAAGGCGGCGCGCGCGTACTTTGATGTGCGTCCCTGTATCACAGCCAAGGGCCCAGAACACAGCATGGCTTCTTGTGATGGCAAACTAGTCCTGAAGTCTGCACATTGTGCTAGAGAGTCCTGTTTGTCAGAAACAAGATTCCTGGAAAACAGCAAACAACCAAAAAACAAGTCTGAGGAGTGCAAACAGCAACGTCAGCAGGTCCAGGCTCTGCTCTGCCTCAAAACCTGATCCGTGTCTTCAAAGATAACCAAAAAAATATCCCTGAAGTGGCTCAGGAATTCCAGGGACCCTGATTATTCCCACTGCATGTCCAAATTCTGCTTGTGGCGTGTCCCTCCTATCCCAAAGTTAAAAATATTAATTACATAATATAATTTATCATTAGTTTGGAAGGAAATTAACTTTCTCTTGCCATTTTACAATCTAATAAGAAGCCATGACCCAGAATGATGCCTGGACTGAACACAGGTAATGACTTTCTCATTAAGAACTTGATTTTACCTTATGTCAGGTCTCCCTCCTCACCAGACAAACACACATTGACAATCTTTTCCATAATTACAGCTATCCCTTCATATGGAGGGAGCTGACATACAGCTGCAATTCCCACACCTAATTAAGGATATCATCTTCACTGGCTTGAGATGCCAGGAGAAAGACTGGCTCAAACTAATGTTAAGTTTAGACTTCAGACAGCACAGGGGTAAAATAGTAGAAATATTTAAAATACCCTTTGCTGCTTTATCATGTTTAAATTTGTATGATGACTTAACACATTGCTCTTTTATATATTTCCCAAGCCGTAGTCCAAACTAAGAAACAGCAGCTAATTCAGAATTATGGCTGAGAGCCTGTGCCCTGTTTCTTACTCCCTTAATAAACAAACAGGGTATTTTTCCTTTTCCAGAGGATTCGCTTCAAGTAGTTGAATAACAACAATTATTCTAAGGAGGAGTTAAAACAATAAGCTCTTTCATCCAGCAGGCTCATTACACTAATTACAACAATTATATTAGGATTACAACATGGGTTTTTTTTCTTCTTAGGAAGACAACAAAGAACCTGTTTTGGAAAGACCCTGTAAATAATTTACCCATGGAAATTTTTCACAGGAACTTATGCCTTTCCATGGGGAAACCCCATCTGATCCCCAGCAAGACACAGACTCTTGTGTAGCCTTTTTTTGTGTTTAGTAATGACTCTTCCATGACTCTGAGGTAGAATGATTTCTTCTCAGTAAATCAAAACACATCAGTTCCTCTGAGTTGCAAAAACAGGAAATAATCCATGACTTACCATGTAGAAAGAGAAGGATTAAAGCAGTATGCCTTCCCATCAGACATGCTCATGACAGGAATTCCATGCTGAGTCAGCAAGATCTGAGAGACAGTTGCATCACTTCCTGCAAGTCAAATCAGACCAAAATGTTTCTTTTGGAGTCTTGCCTAAGACTCATAATGGTAAAAAATGGTATCTACCATTACTTATCAGTTACAGCAACCAAAAGAAAAAGGTTCAATGGTGTTCTCAAGCATTGATAGGAAGGTCAAGACACAAGCTAATGATGGCAAGCACCAGGCTCAGTGCAGTAGCATTAACATCAATTTTGCAAAATACGTTATCAATCTTGATGCTGCAACTCATACAGAAAATGGGCTTAATCAGGAACATTCTCCTTACCTAGGGAAAATCTTCAGCAATTCTGCCATGTCTTTTGTAACCCAAGAAGCCTTTAGCTTTCCTTTTCCCATTAAGTTAAAATTATAAACCCCAGCATATTTAGAAAAGTGTGCCCTTTAAGAGCACAGTATAAGTGGGATAGCTGGAGCCTCATTTCCCAGCATATTCCAAGCCCAGGACTTGTGCACGTAACTTCTAATGATGACATTTGCAAACTGCTAATAAACTGCCTTCTAGCTAGTTTGGATTAGTACTGTATGGATTAAAGCTAAAACAGAAGCTAATGTACTCTGAGACACTGCTTTTTTGATGATTAGTGTTGTGCCAGATATTGCAATATGTGATTGAAACAGAAGATTTTTAAGTAATGAATCAGAAGATAATCAGTTGTTGTTCATCACTGAGACAATAAACATGCAAATTACACAGAGAAATTGCTGTGATAGCAGATTTACATGAAGTATTTATTTAGTGATCTTCACAACACTGAATTTCTACACTCAGAAGCAAGGCAGACTATAAGCTACAGAATCTCACACAAGTTTGCTACTCACTGATATTGTCATCACTGTTATTTCAAGAACTTCCCTTAACTACACAATAATGAAGGGAAATTATTTGTTTAGGCTTTTCAGGTTTCATAAAATTTCAGCATATTCATAAATGGCACTGAATAGTACAGGTGGGCTGCTCAAAGGTTGGTAATTAAAGGACTTTTTTATTACCTGAAAATATTGTTTGTAAAGACTCATCTCTAACAATGGCTGTCTGCTTGTGAACATCCCTGAAAAAGACAAAAGGACAAGTCTGCAGTCAACAAACAACTGAAACTTCCAAAATCTTTTAATAAATGCACTTCTTCACTATTCATGACCAAGGGGGGAGTTGGGGAGTTTGTTTAGGGCTTTTTTGTTTTGACAATTTCTTCATTGCTTTGACAAAATTATTTTGGCAAACTCAAACTCCGTATGGCATGACAGAAGTTAATAGCAGAGAACAATTTTATGGCTCTATCTGGAAACCTCATCACAACAAAGCAAACAGTGAGGATCTAAATAGCTCCTTTAGGAGCTCTGACTTGCCTGAGACATTAGATTGAATTTGACAACTGCAAACGAGTTACCAGTGTTTTTATCTTGGCACCTTGAAAATGGTACTTTTAACTCTGAAACTCGTGTACTTCATTGGTTAAGTGTGATGGAAGATGGAAGTATCCATACTTCTCTTCCCCATCCCCCCATTCCATTCCACATGCATCACAAGCACTTAAACTAGTGACTTGCAGCTGATTCTTTATCTTCATTCTAGAATGAAGACCAATATTCTGGATTGTCCTAGAACAGAAACAGGATTTTGCTGAAAAAGAACCATTCCTGCCCAGCTAACTCTGCATATTCTATTCAAAAGTGGACTTGTGTTCAGACCTGATGTGGTTTAAGCTCCTGTCTCAACAGCAGTGCAGTGACACAACTGAAGGTACCTATGAACGTGGCCTGAGCCAGCTGCTGCAGCCAACGTGGCCCTTACCAAACAGAGAGCGTAGCAGCAGTGGTGAGAGCCATGATGCAGGAACCTGTGCAGTGCAGGGTGGAAATGGGTGTATTCAATATTATAGGAGGAAGAAGGCGACGACCACAAGCTGAAAATACTGACAATGTTCGTTTCTCACAGGCCACAGTTACAATCTCACTGGAAAAAAAAAAAAAACATAACAAAGAAATGAGAAACATTTGTGTGTTGTCAAATGCAAGTAACATAAAAACAGGCTGAGTTCTTAAGCTATCATACAACTTGGGTAAATTCCCCAAAAAATAACTATTGCAGCTTTAAGAAAAAATTTTCGATACCAAGAGGAGAAGTCATAAACTAAACAGACCAAGAGGCATAGCTGGAAATATCAGTAAAGCTTTTGGTTATACACAAGCTCTCCCTCAAGGCTGTACTTGTATTTAGCTTTAAAATCTGCTGCTTCTTTTTCAGACCTAGACAGGGTTCAGAAATACACTTTCAGTTAAAACTCTGAAGTTGGAACTAGGCAAAATTGAGAAAAATTAATAGAAAAAATAGCAAAAGACTCAGGGAAATATTTTCACATGGCCAAACATGCCATTTCAAATTTTTAATCCTTTAGTAGTTAGCACTTGAAAACCTGTCACGATTTAGTCAATTTTGATGAAGAAATTTAAAGGAGAAATGTAAAAACACAGGAAAAAAGTTGTAACTGGCTAATGTGAATTGTGATGTTTTAAGACTGCATAGAGTTAATTTTTGAAGCAAAACCTGAGACTAAGAGTGGTGCACACTTTTACCCATAAATATTTACTATGAAAAACAACTGGAAGCTGTACTTTTGTACTCCTAAAAATGTTTGGCCTTCAGGACCCCCCTTCCTCCAAAAGATACTCTCTTACCAGCTTCCTGCTGCAGCGAGGATTCGACTGGTCAGGACTGTCTCCCATTCCCTTCCTTCTCGATTACACTTTAACCTGCTCAGCTTTGAGCCCCCCACTGTGGTCATTTCATTCTCCACTTCAAGGTACATTGATGGATCTGAACTTATCTGAAATACAAAAAACAAAATAATTCTTGGAAGAGGAAAAAAACTACTCAAAAAAGCAGCAACTACTATTAGAACCAAAACAATGCTGTCTTTAAGAACAGATTTAAGTATGGCATTCTCTGTTTAATGTGGGTTCAAAATATACCATGGCACTTCAAAAGAAGCAGACCTTTGCAAATCAGCCTTGCCTAAAACACAAGTAATTTCTTTGTATTTGAAGCACAAACATAAGGAAAGGCTGTGCTAGTCTGTCTGTGCTTCCTAATTATTAACACCAAATCAAGTCTGCATGTGCCCAGTCTCCCCACAGTCTTGCAATTGGAACCAGAATGAACATACCTAAAAATTGTTTCATAAATACCTAAAACATTACTATTTGCCAGCCTGTTCAGATGCAGAGCTCCTCCAGAGAGCTCTCAGAAAAGCCCTGGTTTTATTCCTCGGTGGTGTACGCCCAACACCACTGCAATAACAATGCAGCAGCCACTCCCCCCATAGACTCTTATCTCCACCACACACTTTGGCTAACCAGGGGGAGGGACTGATGAACCAGAGGTACTCACTCCTCTTTGGAGTTTAGCTGGGTCAGAAGTGTCCTATTTTTAGCTGATTTGCCATTATCTTTGCTCATACAGATATATTCTTAGAAGCTAAAGTATTACCATCTTGCTTGCTTGAACAAATACATGCACTCAAACGTTAACTTATCAAAGGACGTGAATAATCTTAGGATATTTAAAAGAAAGTAGGATTTTCTTGTTTGTTTTTAAAATATTAAGTTTTTTCCTTATAGTCCACTTACCTGCAAAGTAAACGATTTCTGTGGGATTGGGGTTGGCAGTTTAAGTGCTAATGCTGGTGCAGAGATGCAAGCAGCATCCTTCTCAGAGGCCAGTGTAGCTGGGGACTGGAAAAAAATTGCAGATATAGTTACATTTTTCTGTTAAAAAAAGTGAAAAGCAAATATATTCTACCAAATAGATTGATTTGAAAAAGAATTTTCTTAAAATTCCAAATAATGCCAATTGCAAATGTTAGTCTTGTTCCAATTAGCTGTATGAATACAAGTTTTTTAATATAGCTTCTAAGAATCAAAGAAAAACAAAAACTTGAAGTGGTTCCTCTTTTTTTTTTTTTTTGAAAACACCCTTATTTTCAGCTTCAACTAATTCATGAAAATTCTGGTGTATTACATGGAAAATCTAAACTCTAGATACTGAAAACACAGGTATCTATATGCCCAAAAATGATGGAACACAAATGCAACTACTTTAGGGTTCTGAGGGAATTCATAACCATTTAACCAAGTCCAAGTCACTTTCTTGTTCTTGGACCACTCTCCATCATACACCACTAAAAACTGTTGGCATTTCATTTTATTCTATACAGTCTTTGGCAGGCTAGCATTACTTAGCATGCTGGGCCCTTTAGTCAGTAGCTACATATCTATATAAAAGATAAACACATTTGCCACACCATGTGCACTTGCTTTATCTAAGCTTAAATTCTAAAACCAGTAAGTTTAAAGGTATGGAAGAGAGATGGCTAAAAATTCTGAGGGACTGATACTACTCGTGACTCCCTGAGTCAATGGAACAAATCAACATGGGACTGACTTTATTAAACAAACTTTGAAAGCCACAATGAATCCTATATATTTCACCTGAACAGTTAAAGTTACTGGTACAAGTCTGGAGTCTTTCCGAGGCCTTCCTTTTTTCTTCTTTTCTACTGTTTCTCCCTCAAGTTCCAGTTTCCGTTTGGGTACGCTGAGTGGTTTAACAGCTGGAATCTTCTCTTCACTGTCACTGCTGCTCTCCAGAATATCCTTGGGCTTATTATCTTTAATTAAATTTTGATCCTTCAGTCTGTAAAAAAAAAGTCTGTAAAAAAAAGCTGATTCCAAAAGTTGCCATGTGTCCTACACATTGCCTTCTTGCAGATAAGGTGACATTTCTTAGCCCTCTTTGAGAGTATTTCAAAGCACACAAAGGCAGGAGGAGGAAGCTGAAGAGGTATGGCAAACCCTTTCCAAAAGTACAATGTGCAATATAGATGTAAAACAATCAGACATATTTTCCCCTTTAAAAAAATTATTCAAACCAGCAGTTAGCCATGGGATAAAGCTGGAAATAACAACTTTATTTTAGCATTCAGTTCCAATTACCATCAGATCTCTTTCCCTGAGATGATACAAATAATTCAGCACTCTAAGATGCGAGAGTAGTTAATCTTTTCCCCTTCAGTGGACATTAGACTTGCTGCTTATTCATGTAGAACTTCCATCATTCTGTAGTCTACCCCCAGAAGTCATTCTGTTCAGTTCTGACTACTCCAAAATCTGTATCTGCAAACCATACACATGACTTCACTGCTCCAACTTCCATTCCAGGAAACATAACTATGGAATCACAGAATGGTTGGAGTGGGAAGAGACCTTAAAGACCATCTGATTCCAACCCCAGGCCATGGGCAGGGACACCTTCTACTAGGCCAGGTTGCTCCAAGCCCCATCCCACCTGGCCTTGAACACTTCCAGGGATGAGACATCACCATTTTCTCTGGGCAACCTGTTCCAGTGTCTATCACCCTCACATTACTGGATTTTTTATTAATATCTCATCCAAATCTGCCCTCTTTCAGTCTGAAGCCATTCTCCCTTGTCCTGTCACTACATGCCCCTGTGAAAAGTCCCTCTCCAGTTCTTTTGTAGCCCCTTTAGGCACTGGAAGGTTGCAATAAGGTCACCCTGGAGCCTTCACTTCTCTAGGCTGTACAGCCCAGCTCTCTCAGCCTGTCTTCACAGCAGAGGTGCTCCAGCCCTCTCATTACCTTTGTGGACTCCTCTGGACTTGCTCCAACAGGTCCATGTCCCAATATAACTAAATCTAATATAACCAATACAAAATACATTTAACCTCTTGTTAACCATTATACCCTAAAATAGGTAATTCAATCATTCCCCTTCCCTCCAATTGCTGGTTATTAACTCACACTGTTTTGCCACTTATTCCTTAACTATGTGGCTTCAGAGAAATACCTTGCATAATCCAAATCCTTTTTCTCTGGCATCTGAATGATGCCAAACAATACACTTTTATCCATATTTCAGTGACACATTAGAAGCAATTATGAGAGCAATTTAATACATCTTGCTTATGGATCACATGGTTAAGCTCTCTGACATAAAAATATTGATGTGTAAAAACAGGTTTTACTGATAAAAACTGGGGAACTACATGCTTTTTTCTCAAGATTGCTATTTTTTTATCATTTGTTTTAATGAAACAGGAATATTTATGCCATAACACTATGTCACAAAACGGAATGCTTTCTTTTTTTTTTTTTTTTTAACTACATGGATCCAGAGCCAAAACCTTTTAAAATCAGAGAATCTTCTCTGCATGCCTTCAAGGCATAAAGCTGAAATATAACTGCAGCTATGATGATGAGAGGCTGTCTGCTGACATGTATGGCAATTTATCTTGAAGTACATCTCTCTTGTACAGAGATGCAGGCTGGCTATTTTTGGCTGGTTTTGTTTTCTATGGAGTCCAGCTGCACTCAGTGACACAGGCATATGCACACACAACCTCTTACAACAGTAGTTTTAACTTGGAATATCTTGGAGAATCTGCTCGATACCAAAATGCCAGGGACAAAGGGATAACAACAGCACAGAATTCACCTATTTGTAGCTGCTCCTTTCCTTCCAACAGTGGAAGAAACCCAAGACATCTTCTAGAGTGTCAGCAGTGTGACAGCTACACCACAGAGAATTAGTGTTTTGACTCTACATTATTACCTCCCTCCCTCCCCAGGCTATGTCTCACCTGTCCACAACAGTCTGATTTGTGTTTGTTACAACAGCAGTCCCTGAGGTGGCTTTGGATCGTTCTGTGAATCGAGAATCAAATGCTTTCATAGGTTCAATCTTGGATGGAGTTGTCAACACAGAGGAAGACGATGCAGAAGGAGCAGCTGAGGCAGAGGTAGCATTTACACTGTCAAGAAAAGAGACAGCAAAATAAGGATTGAAAAATTTAGTACTGGTAAGCTGCACTGCTTATAACAACTAGAATTCATGATACTGGCTAGAAACTATGTTGAAAACCTTTCACTCAAGTATATAATCAATTATGATATTCTTTTTCCACTCCTTCATGCATCAGTGTTTTGCAAGCTTTACCTACTTTGAATAGCTGTCTATGGTACACCTCAGAGCTTCATGTGGCCACATATCTGGATTAAAAGACCGTAATTCATTTACTGTCCATTTTAAATTCAGGAAGGAAATGAAACTTTCAGCTGGTACCTACTGGGAAAGGATCACTTTTTAAAATGATCACAGAGGTTTCTGCTTTTACCCCTCGTTCAGGTTACCGAATATTTCCATTTCAATATTATATTTCACTGTTTATCAAACAAACAGTTTGGGATGAAACAATTCATGCCAGGTTTAGATTCTGTTGTTGAAAAATCCAACCTGATTATTAGGCCTTCCCAAGCGTAACTCTAGGGCAAAGGAATGTGTTTTCCCACACTAAAGCATTCCAGGGATCTATTACTTCAATAGATGTTTACTTTAGAGACTTTTCAATTCATTCAGAGAATTAATTCAGAGAATGAATGGCTCTAAAATAACTGATGCTTGTACTAAAAAGCTGCTAGAAGTACAATTTACAAAGAAAAGGATACTTAATAGTTTCATCTGTCAATCATTTCTCATAGTCCACCCGCTCATTTTTTAATCTGTGGCCAATTTCAATCAAATTTGATGGAGAAGTAGAGGTTTCAGTGACACTATGCTGCTACAAATGCTATAAAACACACCGAGTCAGGTCAGTGCTATGACTGAGGGAAAAGCAAGTAAAATTCAGTTGTTCTGTAATTAATTTGAAAGACACACTGGCCCATCAGCACATGTGCACTGACAAGACAATGTCACTGTGCTCTGATGGGGTTGTTATACAGGACAGAAGGATCACCATGTCTGGAGAGAGGACACAGGTCAGAATTTGATGTAAAGTAGGTTTCATTACTTACTGTAACACCTTCTATTGTTTACTAATAGCAACCCACCAACCCATAAGCAAGTCATTTTGTTAAAGCATTAGCAATCAGCTGTGTACTTCACTGCACAGAACTATGCACATGGATTTATTAATTCCTAACTTATCAATATTTAAAGTAACCAAACACTAATAAAATCTCAGTGTTTTCAGGAAGTTTAGATTCTTGGGGTTTTGCAGCAAGGAAACCACTTTAATAATTTCTTCATTATAAAACCATAAACAAGAATTAAAAACTAAACAAACTGATGTGAGTGAAAAACAAACCAGCAAATACTGACCCATCTTTATTGGCTGCATCATCTGTTGGTTTTATACTGGCTGCTGTTGGCTCTACAGAAGGCTTTGAAGTATTAAGGGAATTTGCTGCGTTAGAATCTAGTGACATGAGCTGCTGGTTACTTTGAGAAGACATCATTGAGCCAGACAGAGTTCCAGATATTGGGATGCTATTGAAAAATGCTGTAGAAAAATCCCTAAACAAAAAGACAAACAACAAATACATTTCTCAAAACCACTTTAAAGATAATTCAAAAATAGTCATTTTAGCTAAAATATTTATTCCATTCTTCCTTTTTCCACATGTGGATACTCATATACAACCTAAATAAATCCCCAGTACTTGTTCAGAGTAATTTCTCATGTCCAAAGGATATTAAAGCTGGTACTAATATAGATATGAATCAACAATACATTAGAGCATTGTTCACCTATAACAGTAAATAATGAGAATTAGTCTGATCTATTAGAAGTGAGATCTTATGGCCAAAGAACATTGGTTGAAAGTGTATTTCATAAGAAAACACACTTATTGCCAGTAAGTGCTTTATGATGCCCTAAGATGGAATGCCAAGCTTGGAACAGGAAAAAACCAAAAAGATAAGAAAGTAAAGAAGGATTTTATAGATTACTTTCAAACATACCCAGTGTCCAGTTGAGCTATGCAGAGAGGTGTGATCCTTCTCCGACCATCTGCTGTTCGCGTTTCAACTTGTTTTTTTAAGAGATTCTGTTGGGAAATACATTCTGTCATAATTTCTGATAAACGGGAAATGCTATTTTAACTTTTTTTCAAACTGACAAAAATAGATATATTAGAAGAGGTGCCTCAATTAAAAATCTGTTAGCAAAGACTTTTTCCCATAAAAACAAACCATTTTCCTATTTTCAATCTATCCATCTGTAGAAAGGGCATTTGTGGAGAATGTAATCTGCTCTCCACTTTAGAATCAAGTCTAAAACATTGCATATCTAATCTTTAATTAAAAGTTGTGTTCTATGTTTAGGACAGAATTAAATAATGCTTTCAACCTCTGTAATTGAGAAACAAACACAGTTCTACAGCTTCTCTGTCATTAGTTACTCTTGGTTTCCATTCTGCACACCAAGAATTCTGCATCCATCACAGAAATATCCATGAGCCTGCTTCCACATAGCCTTATTTCTGCTTAAAAGCATTTAACTTTTAATAAAATTCCAGTAAATAACCCACTAAGTTTATCAGCTGGGCCACATACAGGCTGAAAGGTGCCATTCAACACAAATAAGGGCACAGAAACTGGTTCTTTCTTAACAGTTTGGTATTTAGTGACTCAGTATTTGACAGTGCCCAAGAGCACCTACCTTTCTGATGTCCTCCAGACTCTCCCCATTAACCATGCTTGCCACTTTGGGAGCTGTGGCATTCCCAGAGCCTTCCCGAATTGAGGCGTTCTTCTGATCCCCCTGCTGCTGCTGTCTCTGCTGGTACTTGAGCATCTCTGGATTCTCAATAATGGTGGTGGACAACTGAGCTTCAGTCATGATAGCCAGGCTTTTGCCATAAGTGGACTGGTGAATGTTGCTCTGGGGGTGTTAAAGATGTGAGTGACTACAAGTGCTGCCATGACATCACTGATTTTAATACAAGGGAATCACACACTTTTAATGGAATCAATAAAATGCCTGCTGTAGCATTTATGCATTTATACACCAGATTTTTTTCTTTGTGTTTTCAACTAACGCTAAATCAATACGTAAAATAAATGAAATTCAAAGCTCTAGTTGCTAATAGCAATGAGAGGAAAAACAGCCAGGAGCAATCAGTTTAAAATGACTTGCATATATGCAAGTGAAAGAGTAATTTTATAGTGCTTTGAAGCACTCACTTCTTGGTTACTTGGCCAAATAATTACTTCAGATGTATAATGATGTGTAAGCAAGTGGATGTTTTCCAAATTCTTTCCTTCCAGAACAGAAACTAACACCACAAATTCACTTCTTGACTACTCTTTTTTAATGATTAGTAAAGCAGACAAGAGCAACACATTTTCTGTAATATGGAAATCAGTTACTACATAGTTCTATAAATAGGCCAGTATTTTAATACATCAATAATATTAATGAACCAATACATCCCTGAAATATGATCAAAGGTTCTTTGAATGCTTACTGTACCTTTTCTTCCTCGCTGAGTGGATCCCCAAGTTCATCCTGGGAAAAGTCCAAAAATGCCACTGATCCATCCATGGAACACACCAGGATACCAAGTCCATTAAGGGTCCTGAGGGAAATAAAGGTCCAACTTTGTTTTTAATCTCTTTCATTCATGCAAAGTAGCAATCTGATGGACTGTTCAATAAAAATCTCAGCTTAAGATTTATTATCACAGCAATAACTCATGGAACCCAAGAAGTGGGACAGTGAGGAGACAGGATGACAGGCAGCAGAGTCCCTGTGCCAATGCTCCTTTGCAGACTGCACAAGGACAGTGGCACTGGGACGATAATCTGCCCATGCCATGAGCAGGACCATGAAAACTTTCTTGAAGAGGTAAACCAGAATAGAATGAACAGTGAGAGAAAATTATAAATGCATTTCCTTCAATAGATGAGCAAAATTTTTGTGCTAATGGAAGTGGGTGAAGAAACGGGCCCTCAGCTGACAAGCAGGCCAAAAATCTTGGTACTAGGCAAGAACACAGATTTGGTTTTGTAATTGTTCAATTATTTGGGTTTTTAAGCAAACTGCACATGTGATTATTTGTGGGGAAACCTAGTAACCTCCTCTTCTGGAGGTCAGGTTTTCTTAGCAAAAAGAGAGAAGAGAAACTATACTTTCTATTTTAATAGAATTATAATCTTGCATATGTAATGTATTATTGCACATTTGAAAAAATGCTTGAATTTTGACTTCTACCCCAGATACTTTTAAGTACAGAGCTCACAGTGACAGTGACACAGCGGCTTACAGATTAAATGTTACACAGAAGGGAAGAGGAAAGGAAAGCAGGCACAACTCTGAAGCTGTAACCAAGTTATTAAAAGTCTATTACAAGTACCACAGCTACAGGCATTTGGAAACCCCTATTTCTGTGGCAGCTGGTGCCCTGATAGCACCACATCCAGAGAAATCAGCCTCAGCACCATGAAACAAGGTACACCAACAGTACTCCAAGTTAGAAAACAGTAAAATCATGTTGAAAGTTTTCTGTTTGCTTAGCAGAGAAAATTGCTCAGTTCCTATTGACCTCTGGATCCAAGCAATTGTTCCGTGAAAACATAATCACTCACAGATATTATTTTGATGGATCCAAGTCTAAAATTCTAAAACAGAAATTATATAGATGTAGCAATATAATAGTACCAGGTTTCTCAAAATTTACTCAGTCTTTTTTCAGAATGGAGCACATTTCTGGAAACACTCCATACTATTGACATTTTATCCAGCCATTTCAATTTGTAAACAGGATATAAAATATCAAGCTGCCTGATGATCCTTTGTTTCTCAAATACCCCACAAAACCATTTCCTCAGAAACTGCAAAATGTTAACCAGCTATTACTCCCAATGACTTCGTGCCACGAAAAATGTGCAAACTGTAGATGGAGAAATAAAAAACACTACAGGAAAACTAAACTATTCAAATCTATTGTACTATAACAATAGCAGCACTTCTCATGAAATATTCCACTTTCTGGCTTTCTAGCCTTAATCTGTTAATGAAAGAAAAATGTTTCAGTTTTGAAAGCTTTTTACTGTGGTTCATTGAGCTTCATGGCAAAATCCATACGGTACATAGAAACCAGGAAGTTACACAGTTGTAAGCTTCAAAATTCACAGTATAAACCCACCAAGAGATTGTTGTAACTATTAAGCGCGAATGTCAGAGGTGAGGAAGTGATAGAATTAAGACAACCTATGTCAGAGAATCATAACAAGTAGAAACTCATTCCACAGCTATTTTACTGTGTCTTGTTCTAAATACATTATTATTTGTTCAGTTAATAATCTCAAGTGACCATGTGCTAGTTGCTCATGTTACCACCAAAGATGCTGCAGCAGAAACAAAACCTTCAGCAACCAATTACTTGTGTTCCAACAACCACAATCTGTACTGATTTAAGGCATTTCCAGCTAATCAGTACACCTAAAGTTGATAAGAATGCTTTGGCTTCCGTAACAAACAGCAGAAATCAACTTACCAGGAGATGTCCATGATTGACTTGTCAAACAGCTCATGTATGACAACTAAAGGCCGCTTCAGACACGTGAGCTTAAGAAAACAAGAAACAACACTCAGAAACGTAGAAGTTCTACACTACCACAGATGGTACCACATTAACACTCTCCCAGAGCCTCAAAATATGCATCAAACAAGATTTGGCCAGGAAACAGCTGCATGCCTGGTGGTGCATCTGAAGCACCAAGTCACCTGTTCCACTGCTGGGACAGAAAACCTCTGGAGAAGAACAGCTGACATTCAATTCTCCTTTCTGAAACACAGACTGAATTTCTTAATCAACTTTGTCTTTACACCACACTATAAAACACTCTCTGCCACTCCAAAATCAATTCCACAGATGCAAAAGACAGCTTCTATTCTAAGCTGTACTGAGATAAGGATGCTGCTAACTGCCAGCACAAGACAGAAAACAGATTAGGTTTCCATGTCCTCACTCAGACTACTTGTCTGAGAAAATGAAACCTATCAAGAGCAAAGGGAATTTGACTCACAATTACTCTTAAAGAGGATTCCTCTGCACTTAAGAATCAGCTTAGTAATAAAGAACTGAATATGAAAATTCCAATAACCTGCTCTAAATTAGACATTCTAAGCTCTTTAATGTCAAACCAATGGACTTAATATCTCTAAGTGTATAGTACAACTGAAATAAAGCAGAGGTTGATATGGCCAAGGAAGTTTTATGCTCACAGGTTCACAGATGCAGTGTCACTGTCATCTTCAGTAGTTATTTATGCTTCCATAGGTCTGTGCTCTATATATGTTTATTAAGCTCCTCAGGGCAAAGACAATCTATAAGTACTACCTTCTATAACCTCAACAGCCACTCCAAATGAAATCTTCATAATATAAATAGAAAGTAAAATACACCAAGTGATACTTTGATATGGGTATGCACTGGTAGCCATTACCAGAAACATATTTAGTTATGCACCCAGAGATTGATGGATAAATAGCACACTGGAATCTATAAATAGTAGATTGCAGTTAGCAATTGGTGTGTTCTGGCACAAGTTCTCATCACAAAGCTTTACAAATCAGTTAAATTGATTCCCTGTATTTTCCAGTTGCACTTAAAATGTGAAAATAGCTACTCTTCTCTTAGCCAGAATAAAAATTTTACTGTGGATTTTAAAGTAAAACCCAAACTAGATATCAAAAACTTGAAAGATTACTTGAAAAGCTTATTCACTTTCACATCCCTTTCCTTTACAAAGACAGAAGACAAGTAAAAGGAAGAAAATTAGGCTGCATTTATTAACTGTGGTAAAATGTTTTATCCCCTAACAGCTGCTCCCCCTTACCAGGGCACACTCTGCCACTGCCTTCTAACTGCTCTTGCCTTTAGAAAAATGAACTAACACCAATCCACTTCCTTTCCCCCCAGCTAAACCCGTAACAACAGAGACAAAAAAAAACCCTAAACATGCAACTAAATATAAGACCTAATGCTGTACATGTGACCTTTGTGCTAAACCCCCAAGTTACCCAATGACCACATTAGCTCAAAGAAACCACTTACCCAGACAGAAAGAGATCGATCTTTGCTACCGACAGCACAACAGCAGTAGGGACAACTTGACTTGGTGGAGCTCCCATTTTTTTGTTTCTTTTTGAAGATTTTTGGATTGAATTTCTGAACAAATGAGATGCCAAAATTTTATCACAGTAATTACATTTCAGCAGAAGATCTGCTTTCTAAGCAAATTTTCCACTTAAGAGTGAAAAAAACAACATTTCATAGAAATGAAGTTGTGAACCACACTCTATAAGAGCACTGACAAAAGCTGCAGAGGCTTTCTTAAGGGGTTTTCTGAATGCCTTCACAGGAAAGGCAAACAATATTAATTTTACAAGGGATCAGAAACCCACTAGAAACCTAAATCATTTTAATCAAGCCACTGAACAGCCAACAAAGCTGATGTTTGACATTCCTAACATGCTCCTGTATTCCCCTTTGTCTCATTCATCTACATCCAGTTCTCTTATCACAACAGCCACCTGACTGCTTCCAACATGTAAAGCTGGCATTTTTTTATCACCATCATGCAGTTGCTTTACTAATCTTGACACCCATCTTCACCTCTTGTCCTGTTTATACATAAAATTATCAAAAAGCAACAAGTTTTAACTTCAGGGATAAATTAATATCACTCACTCACCACTACTGTAACTGCCTTCCGGTGCCCTACAAAATCCATGTTGGTTTTCCATCCATCCCTCTCAATGATCTGAGCAGTGGGTCCAGAATTATTCATGGCATGAGCAGAAACAAGATAGTGACCATCAGGCGACCAGCTAAGGCGCAACACGTGAGTTGTCCCTCCACACTGACAAAAAAAAATACCAGAGCTTTAGAAGTGTTTGGCAAACAAAGGGGTTGTAATACAAACTATTAAATTTCAGATTTAGGGAATATGATTACAAAGTAAGTATCCTGAGAATATAAAAGGATGACCTCACCCACAGTTCTCAGCATTTGGCCATGTTTACATAGGTGTTGTAGTGTAACTTAAGAAACCCTATCAAAAGCGGGGGGGGAAAGGAACTCAGAGAACTTTTCTAAAGGAAAGACAAATGTTACATCTTTTTGGATACTGTTTCCTCAGTATTTATCACAGCCCTAGTAACAGGGCTGCAACAGGGCAACCACTAATGATGAGACTTCAGCTTGCTACACCAGCTCCCATGTGAGCTTGTAATAGACAAGGTCTATTACAAAGAGCAACTGCACTAATCACAACACCCTCAGATCCCTGCAGAACGCTCCGCTCACCAAGCACCAGCTTCTGTCCCCAGGAACTTGATCTCTTCATCAAAGTCATCACCTAACAGCCCTATGATGCCAGACCAAAGATCCCTCCTAAGTACTTACCTCATTTCAGATAGTGGCCAATAGAAGATGCATAGGGAAGAATATCAGACTATTGTGATCAGTGTGCAAACACTCCCCCAGAATAACCTCAACATTTCCAGAAGTTTACTTAATTGTTTACATAAGCCATGTAAACCTTTAACATCCACAATAACAAATGGCAATAAGAGTCTCTAGTCAATCATATTTTTATGAGAAAGTAATTAATTTTTCCCCTCTTTTGTAGCTGCTGAGAGCTTTATTTGATTCAGCACTGTTCAATTAATTCATGTTTGTGCAGAATCAGTTATTCTTCTAGTTTTCATTCATTCTAAGGGAATTCACTTTGAACAGTCACACATTCTGAAGTACCTCATCAAAGGGTTTTGTGATGCTTGTTTCCAGCTGCCAGTCCATGGTCCGCCACACCTTTAAACTTCGATCATCAGCCTGAGAGGCAATGTATTTTCCAACAGGATCCCAGGTCAGCCCTTTCACCAAGCCAGAGTGCCCCTTCAAAGTGGCAAGAATTTCTGTGCACACAAAAATTGAGAATAGGGAGTAGTTACTGATATCTCCTTCAGGGCAGAGTGTTGAGAAAATTTACATCATATTTTTGGAACAGCATATTAAGTACAACCTCCTTTAGTACAGAAACAACATATCAACCAAACTGGAACCTGTACTTAAGAAAAAACTGATATAAAAAAGTGGTAAGGAGAATTTTGGCCAGAATAACTCTTTAGAAGACAGGTCAGAGCAGCAGAGTCCCAGCACTTCAGAGTAGCACTTTGAAGCTGTGGAAAGCAGCACTTGAACTGGAATTTCAGTTAAACATTCACCCTTTCCTCCACACCCAGAGATTATCACAACTAATCCAGCTTTGTACAGCAAGTGTGAACCAAGTCAAAGTTGTAACTCAACAGACACACAAGGCTGGCAGACCTGGTAACCTGCTTTCAGTCACACTTTTGCTTATCAGCCTGTGGGAGGAGAGGCTGAGAGGGTGCACAATTAGCTTCAAAGTCTAAAAACTCTGGTATCAGTATTGGAAGCAAGCTTAAAATATATGGCATGTAAATAAACACATGCAATCATGACTTTCATGTAAAATCAGCAGCACAACTTGATTGCAGCTGTTGTCTGCAGCAGTGTGGAACTCCCTGCTCACTGCCATCCAAACCTGGAAGGACTGACCTGCCAGACTGCAGGTGTGTCACCCCAAAAGAGAGACAGCCCAATACCTCCTAGAGATTTGAAGAGTCAGTGAAATACATGCAAGCAGGGAAGACTTTGTCACAAAGCTTTACGTGCTGGCACATCTTTAGAGCTCTCACCTGGGAATTTGACAGCATTCCAGATGACAACAGTGTTATCAACACTACAGGATGCCAACCAGGCATCATGTGGAGACCATGCTACATCCATCACATCTGTTTGGGAAAAGGAAGTTTCCATTTAAGAGACTGATGGTAATCAGAAAATCAAAAAGTCTTTTTACAAAGAACTTGTGTTCTCTGTAGCAATATTTTGCTATCACTGAGAAATTATTACCACCTCACTAAAGTGGAAGGTAAGAAAGCAATACTCATTGGGAGCGAATCTCCCCAACTTCCAATGTTCAATGTGGGGGTCAAGAAAAAAAAAAAACAAAAGGGAAAGAATGCAATGTTTAGTGATTGTAGGAAGTACTAATGCTTGCACAAAGAACTTTGTCTTGTTTGGAATGAAAAAGAACTATTACAATGCATTCACTTTGCTCCAACACATGTGGAGTGATCAAAGTGATTTCCATCTTGATTTTAATCACAGCTCATGTCAGCAGACGCAAAATGCATTTAAAATTATTTATTTATTCAAATTTTGCATTGCTCTTTAAATATTTTTCTTCTAAATAAACATTGATATTCTTTGGTTTACAAAAGCATGGTCTTTTGCCAATCAGATTATTCACTGCTAGTGTGAACATTTAATTAAAGACACAGTTTAGCTTCCTTTATTCATATTCGTTTTTAAGATAGAAAATAGCAAAATGTAAGTTTCTTAGTTGTTAGTTTTTCTCCTACATACCATAGCTGCCAAAAGTTACTTGTATGAAAATTGCATTTCATTAAAAATTATATATTTTTAATTGTCATTGTTGTTCTTAAAATTAATTACTGGCTTGCCACCAAATATATATATTTCAAACAAGAAAATACGATGCTGAACAGCAAATTTTTCCAAATACATGCAAATTATGTTCATTCAACACCTTGAAACTTACCCCCTGAATGGCTTCTGAGAATTGACACACACCTCCACTGCTCAACATTAGTAAGTTTGCTACTAGAACCAAACACAGTGCTAGGTCCAATGTACCTAATTAAAATAGAAACAGTTATAAGAAGAACCACCACAAGCTCTTCACTTCTTTAAAAGAAAATCAGCTGCACAGTACACTTGTATTTTATAGTCAGTTATTCCTACAATACAGAAGGGAAAAAAGTGTTTTTTGTAGAGAGAGTAATTCCAATTATTAAAAAATTAGCTTCAATAAAATGTAGAATTTCTATAGATATCATAAAATGGTAACATTTAAGGTGACTCTTCAAATCTCACCAGGAAGTTTTCTTCAAGGACAGAAGAAAATGTCTCAGCTCCTCCAGAGGAGAGAGACTGCCCAGGCAGACACCCTCCAGCCCAAAGGACAGCAGGCCACATCTCCAACACTACTGTGGTGTCCCAGCTTTCAGCTCCTTCCACACCAGGTGGAGCCCTGAGCTTACCAAAGGGCAGCACAGGGAGGAAGCACTAAGATGTCACAGAGTAACCTCCATGAAATGAAATAAAAAGCTGAAGGAAGAAACATGCTTACGCAGCTCGTTTCCACACCATAATCAGCTTGTCATCTCCCCCCGAAGCCAAGTAAACTCCGTTGTTTGACCATCGCACACAGTTCACACAAGCTGAAATGCAGAAAAGAAAGTTTGCAAGATGAAATATGTGAATAAGTGGTTCTGGACTGCAGACAGGATTTAGATTACAAATAAGCAAAACTTGACAGGAGACATTTAGGATTTAAGTGGGCTTTTCCCACTCAAAGCAGTTACTCTGTCTGCTTTAGATAAATGAATTGGTGCTTATCTTTCAGTAACAGTTGAGGAATTTCTTACTTTAAAAACTCTATTCCTTATCTAAAAAAGCTTCACCAAAAGAGGCTTGAAGGAAGAAAGATTAATATTCCTCTAATGAAGGAAACTTATTCTGGTAAATAAAGTGGGATTAAGAGGGCAAAGAAGGAAAGGTATATTTTGAAGAAAAGAAGGGACAAGTTGTCAGGTGACCCTACTAATTCCAAATGCAATGATTTAAAATGTTATAAATATAATAATTTATAACTAAAATCAACATACTTCATATGGTGTATCTTTTACACTTACTTCTCCTGTCCTTTCATTCAAAGCTCTACAGTTTCTCAGAACGTGCATTATCAAATACTTTATGGCCACAGCTGAAAAAAGCTTATAGGGAGGAGATTTCCAAAGGTATCCATAGTCCTCTGCACATTTCCTCACATTTTAACAACATTTTCTGCTGAATATCTTGAAAAGTATACAGCCAAAGTATGAGACCAGTCAGCTGTGTTTTATTGATTCTTCACCACCTGACAGGCATTATTTTTGAAATTACAGACATGTAAGTCTTAAGCTTTGGCAAAGTACCAATAGTCAGTAACAAAAAAACCCAACCAACCAACTTTATTACCTAAGTGATTGTCCATCTGACAAAGCATCTTGGGGATATTTTCATTCTTTTCATCTTCCTCTTTCAGGACAGGAGCCATATTCCAGATCACAACTTTGCCAGAATCCTGACCTGCAAGAGACCAAAAAGCTCCCCTTTGTAAATACATCCAAAAAAGCTTTTCAAATCAATCTCAGTTCCAGAACAGATGTGAAAATGTAGGCATTGCTGCAATGGGGACTTTGGAAACATCTGAATACAGATGCCACTTTGATATAATTAGACCAAATCAGAAGTGCTTTATTTTTCTTGAAGCTATTAAAAATACATTTATACAGCCTCATACAAAAGTCATACTGTACATAACTGATACCAACTGTAAGGACAACTACTTGTAATAAAATTGTATTTTAAAAGAGAAAAGATACATATCCAAATACTAAATTGCAATTATTGTAGCCAACATAAAATTATTCACTATTGTGAACCAAATAATATTTTTGCATATATTTCTTAAGCTATTCTATTTATATAATTGGATTTTTCTGTTCCAACAGCTCTACTATTTAGCAACTGAAAAAGCTCAACTGCACATCCAGTTCCTCTTCAAATTAAAAGGAAATTTGGCCCATATGGCCACAACTCAATCACTGATAGCAGCTATCTCAATGAAGTCCAAGAGGATGAGGACATCAGAACATGTAACCCTGCCTTCTGCAGGAGCAGCAGCACTTCCCAATACATTTTCATAGCTTACATAACTATCTGTTTCTTAGAGATAAAAGTGATGTCTTTTTAAAAGGGTCAAACCAATTCAAGTGCTGTGAAGGCACAAGCTTATTATTATTATTATTACCCCAAATTCTGCCTTCTACCAGTACACTGACTTACCTTGTCCTCCTGTTGCAAACTTGGTCCCATCTGGGTGAATGTCCACTGAAAATATTGGCTTTCCTGGAATTAGAGAACAAACAGCAACATACTGAATTGTTTTACATTCAAAAGAATGCAGTAACACTAGAACCACCATAACTCTTCTGGCTAGCAAGTGACTTTCTTCTTCTAAAGGCTCAAGCTGTAAGAATTACAGCTGACCTCAAGAGCTGAGAGCAGCTGGCTGTCAGAAATGGCAGCCTATTTGAGCCTAAAGAGCAGCCTACTTCAGCCTCCATGGAAGTTATCATGCCACAAAACCCAGTGATAACCAGGGACACTTAATCCAGCAGAATACGCCAAATACCTCAAAGCAAAGTTATACCACAAAGCAAGTGCCAACAAGGCAAAACTGTATTTGAGTATGGAATTTCTTCCAGGTTTCTACAGTTCATTAGCTGATGACCTGAAGCAAGTCTTCTTTTGGTTTCTGTTTTTGTTTTTTTTTTTAAATCCTTCCCAATCTCAGGCTGCATCTGTTTGTCACACAATTACCTGTCTCAAATTTCAATTATCTTAATGAAACTCTACTATCCAAAGACTAGTTTTGATTTTATGGCTTTCATATAGAAAGAGAAGGACTAAACAACAGTAGTATTACTCTTAAATCCTTCAATTCTCCATATGCTACATCTTTCAGAAGAAAGCTAATAATTTTACTAGAATGTAAACTCTGTAACACCGTAGCTGGGGAATAGTTTTGGAAACCAGAAAGCCCTCACTTTCAACCTGTTCTGCTCCAGCCACTGGCTCATATTCACTCTCCATATGTTCACAGTTGTTTTAACTTTGCAGAGGAAAGGGAAGAGGTGAGCAGAAAGCTTCCTCCCTTTCACTGATGCTCAAAGAGCTACCACTAAGGACTATTTGAAAGAACACGCAGGCGATTTCCACATCCAAAGAATTTCTGGCAGCACTTCCAACCCATTCAAACTGGAATGCCTCTGCAAGCAAGATCACATATATGCCACTACAAAATAAGGCAATTTATCAAACAGCCAAAAGTACCAGTACCCACACACCAAGATTACTTGATAAATTTCCCATGAGTGTCAATCTTGTGCTGTATCTTCATGAGATGTTAAGACATAAATGATAAAACCTGGAGATCTTAGCCAACAGCAAATTTTATGTCCAACTGTAGCAACTGAAACCTTGACACTAAGCTCCTAATAAAATCCAAATACTCACTATTTCTTACTTTTTGAGGGATACACATTTGACTTCATTTTAACTTCTGTATCCTTTATGTTGACTTGTTTAAAGGTTTATTTTATTTGGATTTATATTGCAACTCTGACATGTGACTTCCCTTAAAATTTTTACAGGCAGCCAAGCAAAGACCTTAAGCACAGAAAGATGGCACTCAACTTACATTCCTTCCAAGTCCTTCAGACCACATAGCACACATGAGCTGAGACACACATGAGCTGTGGTTTTTCTT
This sequence comes from Peucedramus taeniatus, assembly GCA_013400575.1. Taxonomy (NCBI): domain Eukaryota; kingdom Metazoa; phylum Chordata; class Aves; order Passeriformes; family Fringillidae; genus Peucedramus; species Peucedramus taeniatus. The sequence continues at coordinate 65,766 of WBNO01021036.1, read as the reverse complement.
CAGCTTGTTATGCCTGATTCTTGCTTTTATTCTATTAACTCAAATGCAACATTCAGGGCTAAGCTGATTATTTAGAGAAGCACAAATAAGAAACAAACATTTCTTTTACCCTTTCCAAAATGTGGAAGTTCCCTTATATTAAACCAGTGCATCATTTGAAACAGTTGAGCCCACTGAAACTTACTGAAAAGGCCATTCTGGAGACCTTGGAGGTGGAAGAGGTGACCTGTTCAATTTGCATCAAGTCTTGGGCAAGAAGAGCTCATACACTCTGTATTTGCCATTAGATGTGTAGGGGAGAGTAGGAAGACCTTTGAATTCTAATAACCTGGCTCATTTTGCCTCTGTATCATTCACACCAAGAGAAAACTTTCCCAGCAAATCAGAAAGAACAGCAACCCAGCCACCTCCACCATTACTATTCAGGCAAAGCAGACACACTACACATTCCAAAAAATTGTCGTTGCATTCATTGCTTTGCAAAAATTACTGACATGATATAATTTTCCTTTACTACATGTCTAAAACTACCACAGCCTCTCCAATTTCTGCCTTAAGAGCACAACTCTACAGGAGCAGTAACATCAGCTCTCTCCCTTCTCCTGGGCAAAGATTTCTCACAGATCCACAGATGGGGTTGAAGAAACTCAGCAAATTACTTTGCTTAGAGAGCCAGAGGTAGCTTAGCTACAAATTCTCCATAAAAGCTTAAAATTAGCCCACATCAGGGAAAACCTCCACCAAGCCCAGTATTCTGTGTTCAGAAACCAGCACTAGATTAGTCCCTAAGGATCTGTACAATGGTAACTACAAAATGCTTCTTCCTAAGATAATCTTTCAACTCCAAAGAAATTACAGTTCTGACTTCTTGAATCAGGGGCCCTCAATGGACTTTCCTCTATAAATTCAATCAGCCATTTCTCAGATCCCTAATTCAACAGCCCCTACACAAGAGATCCCTGCTCAGCCATGGACTCTGTGAGTAACCTCCTACTCTGTGGATCTGTCCCAGCTATTTGTTACTTTAACACAATTAATCCTTGTACAGAAGGGCAGTGAATGAAAATCACTCGACACTGATCCCTTTTCTGCCACTCACAACTGTGTTCATCCTGTCCCCAGCCCAATGATCCCACTCCTTGCCCAAAGAGTCCTACTCTATTCATTTATTCCTTGTACAAAGGGTGTCACACTTCTGATCATTTTGGTCACCCCAAGCCACCTTCAGTTCTCCTCTATTTTATGATATGAAAGGGAACTGGCACTGAAGACCACGTGTTCAAACACAAACTATCCATATATTTACATAGCAGGATAACACTGTATTTTTAGGTTTTTGCTACCATAAATTTGGGGTTCAATCAAATAAACACTGAGTAAATTTTCATAAATGGTTACAATCCTAAAAATTCAGACCTCAGTGGAAGTTGTCAGGTCACAGGGCATTATTTCATATGTGAAGTTTAAAGAGGGTATGGACTTTGCACCCAGGAAAGGCAGCAGTAATAAATGAAGCCTTGGACAACAAAGTTTCCTACACAGCTCAACTGTGATCCAGGAAGGGATCTTATTCCACAGGTAACTAAAGATACACAATGATCTGCCCAGCACCCAATGTCCAATTACTAATGAAAAAAATAGAAAGAAAAAAGCAAAAAGCAAAGAACAGATGAAGTGGCCACAGGACAGAAAGCATTGCCAGGGTGCCCTTTCCTCCAGGGTACCACTATCAAGAGAATGCCATGCACAGTGCTGGATAACTGTAACAAGTTAAAGCTATAAAACTTGCTCCATACTACTTGTGGTTTACAAATTGAGCACAGATACTGGGTTTTTCTTCACTTCCTTCAATTTCTCAGAATGATGAAAAAGAAGCCATTATTTGATAGCAATCACCTTCTTCCCCAGGTTCATGTCTTTATTAGATTATGTTGTTAGTTCCTGTTGAAACAAGCCAAAAGGCACAAGGTCCCTGCTTCAACGTGACTGAAGCTTTCCCATGCTCCTAACTGGAGATGTGTCAAGTTTCCCAACAGTAACGATGCACCAAAACAAAATGTGATATTTAAGCAGCAACACTAAAATCTAACACAGTGTGTTTTAAGACATTCTGACCTCTTGCAATAATTTCTAAAAAAAGATAAGCTTAAATTATTGAAGCTCCCAGAATCACATTGCAGGAGGAGGCAAATCAGGTTCATTAAAAACAGAACACCTTATGATATACCAGATGTCCTGTGGGCTTATTTGTTTAAAGAACCCAAATATGCATTATGTACTTAAAGAAATACTGATCATGAAACAAGCTTGGAACAAAAAGATCTAAGTAAGATAATTGAAACCCAAGGAGAAGGTCCCATCTTAAAAAAAAATACACCAGTGAGGAATAAAAGATATTTTAAACATTGCATCATTTTTGTTTGTTGTTTAACTTTATAAAATAATCAATGAAATATAAAAACAGTTTTATGTAAATTTCTACCTCAAAATGAATGAATTTCTATTCAATTTGCTTCCAGCCCATCTAATACATAACATTCAACGTGACTCACAAATCAATTCAAATATTTACATTCCACCATTACAGCTTGGAGAGATAAACTCCATGCCTATATTTAAACAACAGCAGGCTCCAGTTTCCACAAGCTGTTATACATGAGCAGCACCTTGGGGCTTGCAAGGGTTTCTTGGAACAGCAAGGGACTTCCTTTCCCACAGGGATCAGTGTTTGCCTGCCTGAGCTGTCTTTAAGCACCTGGGCTCTCAAAACCCTGAGTGCTGAGTATGTACAGGCAGCTGCTGGATGCATGATGCATCTGTACAGAGATACTGAATGCAACACTGGAAAGAGAAGCCAATCCCACCACTTGTATCTTACAGTCATCTGTTCTCACCCCTACCATTAGACTGCACTTTTGAATATTCTTCCTTGCTCTAAGTCAAAGACACACGGTAGAGAAGAACACAACAAAAATGAGAACTTCATGCAAAATCGAATATACCCACATTAAGTGCGTGAAAAGCTTATAGAAAATGCATCTGAGCAAGAAATAATTCCAATAAGCACTCAGAAAAAGTGACATTAAGAACTCCAAGGCAAAAACCTGTAGAGCCAAAATGTGCTGAAGTGCTTTTACTGTAAGCGTGCAGCGTCTCAGCTGTGCAGCACACAATTCCCAGGTGTGCTGGATTTCCTGGCTACAACACTCACTTCCAGTGTCTATTATCTCCTGGAGAATGTATGCCTGGAAGCATCATTCTAGTCCATTCAGTAAAACAAAACTCCCAAAACTGAGTGGGAAGGGGAAAAGGCTGAAGTGACAGCAGCTGGATGTGGTGTGTGGAAGAGGCAGCCCTGCTATCAGAACTCACTCCCAAACCACAACAGTGAGGCAGCTCCCTGTGACTGGGCAGAAACCAAAGGATTAAGAATTACCACAGAGTCTCCAGCACACAGAGTGTAAATTCTCCTCAGCCTGTTTCAGAGAGGTTTCAGAGCCCAGAGGAAGGCCCATGAAGAGTGCTGGAGACTCCTGACACGCAGCAATGCCTGGGGTAGGTTAGGAGAGGCTGACTAAGCTCACAGGTTTTTATGCTGCACTCCCTGCCCCAAGGACAGCAATGTGTGCCTGTCTCACAGTCCTGCACACCTCTGCAGCCCTGAGAGCATCTCACAAACAGAACTGGTGGCAAATGTCTGTTTTGCAGGTGGCAAAGTGATGATGAAGTGCCTTGGCCAAACTCATCCCAAAAGGTCAGAAATGGGAGTAAAATTCAGGACCATCAAGGCCCTGTGTAGTGCACTATCCATCATCACAGGGCTCTGTAAACAAAGCCCTGCTTGGCTGAAGCCTGTGCTCTGCAATGGCTGGATGTGTTCTAAAGTGCTACAGATTTCAAACACATAGCAAAAGGTGCACCCGTTAAAAGCATAAGGGAAGAAGTTACAGATCTAATCTCTGTCATCTCCAAGGACTTAGGCTGAAAGGTTTCATTCAGCTGCTCCTGTGCTCCCACTGAAGATACACAGAGGCACAGGACAGTCTAACCACAGGCAGACAGAGATGAAGATGGAAATGCTACATTTGTTTAGAGTAACCAAGCAGAAATGTAAAAAACATCTCAAATAAAGCACTTCCACATTTTTTTCAGTTCACTACAACCTTTGGTTACAAGGTTGAGTCCATCTGCTGCCTGTAGAGTCCCTGGAGAGGAGGCCAAGTAAAGATGCAGACAAATGGCAACTTGAGGCTTAAATTGTTATCAGCATTTGCAGCATGAACACAAAGAACACAACACATGCAGAAAGGCAGCTGTAAAGTTCTACCTGGGATTTTTAACTCAAAGCACACTTTTCCAGCTTGAATAACCTGGCCTTAGTTTTACTCTAGATACCAATCAGCTACATGAGCTCAGCTAATGATATTTATACATTGACAGAGTATAAAATCTGCAGCTGAAATAAAGCTGTACCCATGAACCTGAGTGCAAAACTTGTATAAAAAGAAATGAGCTCTTCATGTTAGGTTTCTTCTCACTGCTGCAGCAGGAACAGTACAGGTATTAATCTGGAAATTCATCCTAAGCAGTGTAAATATGACATAAACTCTGTGCTGTCCTGTATTTGCCACACAAGGGAAGTACAGAGCCTTCTGTCCATACCGATACTTCACTCTAAGCTATTTTAGCTCACCCATCTCTTCAACATCACCAGAGGAGTGGCAGACAGGACACTATATAAATTCACAGAGTTGTTTTGAAAGAACTGCTGGAATAAACTTTTCCCTCCGTGGAGAACGACAGCAGAGCTCAGTGCACCTGAGGACTTCGGATACTGCACTGTGTCAGCAGTGTGAGAGCCGGGGGTCAGTGCAGCGCACTGGACACCGACTCCTCCTGCCTGGACACTCATCCCGAGGGGACCTCGACCTCCGCACGAAACTCCGTCTCTCTTCTGCACGGACTGCACTCCATTCAAACCCTCCCTCCGCTCTTCCAGCAGCACGAGCGGCCCCGGGCCGTGCCCAGCGCACACACCGCGAACGCGCCGCGCCGGGCGGGCCGGGCCCCTCCAGCCCCTCCTTGGGGCCGA
>WBNO01021036.1:49380-60099 GCA_013400575.1 Peucedramus taeniatus | reverse complement strand
TGTGGGCGGCGGCGGCGCGGGGGCTCCGCGGGGCCCGGCTCAGGTAGGGCTGGGGCCGCGCTCCGGGACCGCGGGGAGGGAGCCGGGGAAGCGCCCCTTAGCCGCGGTGCCTGCCGGCCCGCTCCCGCCCATTCCTGCGGCTGGGCCCGCGCTGGGTCCCCGCACCGGGAGAAGTCGGTGCCTTGGCCCCCGGGCCGGTTCGCCCTCCCGGGACACCCGCCGAGATCCGACACTCGGCATCGCTCTCCTAATCTGAACGGCGGAGCTCTGACCTCTCCCATACCAGCTCCTCGAAGGGCTCATTGTCAGAGCTTCAAAATAAAACTGCTGTACCCTATCCAAAACCCGTCTCTGTTTCACCCCTCGGCACCCCGGTGGGCTCACACCGAGCAGTCCGTGTCTGGGACCAGCTCAGGAGTCTGAGGTCATCTCTAGGCACAGGCTGTCCTGCCATGAATGAAGTGGCTGAAGATGGTTCAAATCTCATCACTGTAACACGTGAATAACAAACAGAGTCAGTGACACCAGAGTCAGTTTCTCCTCATGCCTTATTCTGCTTTTCCTCCTGCAGCTCCTGGCTGCCCCAGAGGGTCCCGCTCCGAGGGAGTCACTGGCAGAGCTCATTGCTGGAGTTCAGGACATCCCTCCCTGTGAGGTGAGTGCAGCTCTCTTGGAGTTACACACAAGTGTTCTCATTCCATTGGGGGAACACAAACTTCCCCAAGTTGGAATTTAACCTTTAACTGTACATGTTTAAGTCTCTACATGCTAGAGCAGTTGGGAACTGCTGGCTTCTTGTGGAGAGTTCAGAGGTGATACAATTGCCACTTTGTGCTTGTGGGTAGCACAACCAGAGAAAGCAGCTGGAAATGCTGGGATTTATGCAGTGCTCCAGAATTCCCTGCTGGGCAACATCAGTGAAAACCTGGCTGAAACAGAAATGCTTTGCTGTGAAGGCAGAGGCAGCCCACGTGTATTTCTGTGCCACAGTTCAGTGTCTGTGTTTTGTTTTGATGCAGCTTGATTTAAAATACCCAGGTAGCTCTTAGGACAGGGACTGTTTCACACCATAAATGTTGTTTGTTCAGTCTGCCAGGCAGGAATGAGGGTCAGTTTGTGTTTGTGGAGTGTGCAATGATATCTTGGATCTGCACGGAGAAGTAACAGCTACAGCCTGAACTTGGCTCCAAATGCAGGAATTTTAGGAGCACGTATAAAAGCACTTGAAGTCTTCTGTAATGTGAAATGACAGGAATATTTGTACAAGGCCAAGTTGCACGGGGCTTGGAGCAACCTAGTCTAGTGAAAGGTTTCCCTGCCCATGGCAGGGGGTTAGAACCACATGAGGTTTAAGGTCCTTTCCAACACAAGCCACTTGTATGATAAACCTGCTATGCTGCACTCTGAGCCAGTTAAAACAATTATAATTTAATTTTTTGTGGAACTTCTCAGGCCATTCTGATGTTCAGCACAAAATTGTTTTTCCCAGGCAGTTACAGTTCTCTCTGCAGAAAATCTCAGCAGACATGTCACTGGCTCCTGGAAATGACATTACTTGAATAAAGCTAATGGCTGGAACTCGTGTCAGGGTTCCAAATTAAACAATGGGAAAGAAAGTGAAAATTGCTGGTGTTGAACTAAAGGACAAAATATCTTATTTCATTTGCTACTGCCCTTGTAGAGCACAACCAAAGAAGAAAAAGAAAGTGGATGTGAAGAAAGAGCAAGCACAGAAGGAGCGTATGAAGAAAAAGCTGAAAAAGCTGGAAAAAGCTGCCCCAGAGCTGATTCCAATTGAGGATTTTATAACACCACTGAAGTACTCAGAGAGCAACAGGTCAGTGGGTCTGTCCTTCACCATGCACCTGCCCTCACAGTGAGCTTCTTTCTCTGCACAACTGCAACACAGTGCCAGCCTTGGTACAACACCTTACCCCCCTCCATCGGGACAAAAATGTGGAAAGGAGATATTATTTGTTCTTGTTAAAAAGAATGAAAAACAGTGCATTTCCTCTTGGATTGACTGGAAGACCTCACAGACTGACTGAATTAAATGTATTCTGTGGGTTTGGTGGGGGTTTTTGCCTGGTGGTGGGATTTTTGGTTTAGGCATTTTGTTTTTCTTAGTTTGGTCTTTGGAGTCAGGCTATTTCTCCATTACAGTGTTATCCTTCTCTTCATCAGGGTGCGAAGTCTTCCCCCCCTTTCTCCTGAAGAGTCTGAAAGAAGAGTTTTACTTTTGAAGAAGTGGTGTTTGTTTAAGCAGAAACAAGATGAGGCAGAAAAGAAAGCAATTAAGGCCCTTGTAGAATCTCAGCAGGAGGCACTGCAGGAGCTGCGGCTGGAATCCGAGGAGCTGTACCAGGCAGCAATCCGGAGGGACGAGGGGCTCTTCCCCTTCGAGAGGGATGGGCCCAGTTACACCCCGCCCCTTCCTGGCTACGATCCCCCCGAAGGGAAGTGCGTTGACATCACCAAGGTGTACACGCAGTGACAGTGACGCTCCTGCTCCAGCTGACAGGAGGGGCTCAGCGACTGAAGGAACAAAGATTGGAGTAATAAACAATTTTTCTTGCAGGTTACATTACTGCAGGATGTGACTGTAAATAAATAAATAAAGTATCTCTGTGTTTTAATGACTATCCAGGCAATAACACACCTAGCAAAGCTACACGACCTTACATAGTAGCAAAGCCATTTTTTTTATTTTCTTAAATTGCCATGTAACTGTTGTAACTAAGTTTCTGTGGGCTTGCCCGAATACAAACCAGATCTCTCTCTAAAGTCGTTTGAACCTTTATTTTCTAGTAGTTTGAATAGTGCCACAACACACACCACCACTCGAGAGCAGTTCCACAAAGGGGCAGTTTCAGGGTGTGCAGCCCACAGGTGAGAAGCTCTTCAACCACTAAAACCCCAAGTCTGGGAAATGTCTTTTAAATGCAAGTGTTTGGGATTGTCCTGAGCTGGCAAGGAAGAGTCCCAGCTTGGGTTTTTCCCCCCATCTGTCAGGCTTCGGGTGGGTACCTTGTTCCAGAAGTGCTCAATGCCAGCTGGTGGGGCAAGAGGCCCGCAGAGCTAGAGCATGTATGCATTAATTTGAAAGGTGCCTGCTGATATGAAATCCTGAAGTGTAAGTCAGCAATAAAAGACACAATCAAATTAAGTACCTCAAATCTCCCTTTAAGAATATTCTGTGTTTAAATAAAATTTCAGAATTTTTGAGTGAGCGCTATATTGTAGGGCAGAGCTACAGCTGAATAACTTCAAGATGATGTGGAAGGAAAAAGAAAGAGCATCATTCTGAATTGTGTATTCTGTTACTGACCAAACAGAAAACAGTCTTGTTAATTTGATTTGTCATGGTCAAGTGGTAGATACCAGTCAGGTGGTGGGCTCTTCCTGAGCTTCCACACTGGAGCATATTTCTGTTTTTCCATAACTCGAGCTCTTTCACTCTTGCACAAAGCTTCCTGAAATACAGGAAAAATAATATTACCATAATAATGTTAGATATTCCAGTCATACAGAGCTGATTTCCTGCTGTGAATATTTTAAATAAAAGAAGAAATAAAAATTTATCATGCTTAAGCAGAAGTGCTAAATGTTATCTAAGTAAGCCAGAATACAAGTTTTTAACGAAGTCATATTTATATTTTGCCTCTGGCTCCCAAGTTACGAAGGAAACTCGCAGTGCTGTGGAACCCTCCCCGCCAGAAGCTGTCCTGGCTGGCCGGAGGGAGCAGTTAGGCTGGAGCCTGTGCTGCAGGGCTCGGGTGTCCCGTGCCCGCGGGGCTGGAGCCAGGGCATTTCCACACACCCCAGGAATGCCTTTTCCTTGCAACGTGGCGGATTTTCCTTTTAGGAAGGAAAAGTCAGAGTAACAGAAACCAAGAGCTTTTACAGCTGAAAACTGAAAATCTTCCCTGGATCCTAAACCAACCGTACCCACCTCCGCTCCGAGCCGGCGCCTGCTTTTCCAAACCCTCCCCAACCCCCGCGGCTGCGGGGTTTCAGTCCCAGCAGCCCCGGCCCACAGAGCCCCGGGCAGGCCAGGGCCGGGAGCAGGAGCAGGGCCGGGAGCGGGGCCGGTACCTGCGCGGCGGCGGCGCGGTCCCTCTCCCAAGCGCGGCAGGCCTCGTAGTCCTCCCGCCAGCGGCCGCAGTCCGGCAGCTCCCCGTGCGCGTAGTAGTGGTGGAAGGCGTGGCGCAGCCCGCGGCAATGCTTCCACTCCCCCCAGTAGTCCTCGCACGAGCGCGGCGGCTGCGGACGGACATGGCCGGGCTGAACCGAGTCCCGCCGCCCGATCCCGATCCCGGCCCCGCCGCNGGGCCCGGCAGCCAATGGCTGCGCGGCAGCCGGCACGTGAGCAGCGCAGGCCGCGAACGCCGGGCGCTGCCCCTGAGGCGCTGACACCGCCGGCAGCCCCCGGCCCTCGGCCTGTCCGAAATCACCACACAGGCACGCAGCTGGGAACGAGGAACTTTTACTCGGGCTCGCAGGAGAGCGCGGGGTTGCACCCAGGTACGCTCGCCGGCAGATGAGAGGGCGCACAGGATACACTCGCACCATTCCAAAGCGGCACCCGGCAGTGCAGCTGGGCCCCTCCTCTCCCTAGACGTGCCAAGAGATTGCTACACTACGTTATAGTATCTGAACTATTAAAAGGCATGTTATTAATTATAAATATAAAAAGCAGTTAGAGGGGGTTTGCTTAGAATGATTAATTAACCCAACACCTGAAGCTAAGCTCAAAGAGAATCCCTGCACTAAAATCCTAAACACCAAAGTCACCCTTCATTTGCACCACACCAAAAAGCTGATCTGAAATTGTGGCAAAATATATATAAAGGAAGGAAAATACCAAGAGCAACATGAGATCACTCAGGAGATGAGGGGAGGATGTAGTCTAAGAATGGACCCTTAGTAAGGTAGAGCTTGTTGGTTCTGCTCAGGTTTACAACAGATCTGTGTTCACCTCTTTACAACACATACAAAAAGCTTCTTCCAAATTCCCTGATCTTAATTTTCAACTGAAAATTAAGACAGTCTGACAGCTCCAGCTCTAAACGTGAAACCAAAACACCTATTAAGTGCTCCTGTGTTGCAAAACATCTCTCAACTGCAATTACTAAGATCCAAGATGCTGCACCTGTTATTTATTTTCCCCCTAACTAGCTGAAGGTACCACAACTTAGGGCTTCCTTCCTTTCTTGCGCAGGGACTGGCCTTCTCCTGAAAAGGCAATAAAACGGCTTCCAGATTCATCCTGCAAAAAAGAAAGAGGGAAAAAAGGTTTTACTTCTTTGCTCACTGCTTGTGTGTGCTTGTTAGCAAGAATACTCCAGAGCAGCCACTGACTGGAGACATTTCATATCCTTAATCTAGATAAAAACCACTTTCCTCCTGAAAATAAAATAGTAGCACTTTGGTGACCTTTCAGCCAACTGGCTTAATAAACTGACACCAGGCCAATCTCTTTCCATCAGTATCAAGGACATCAGAAGTTGCTTCATGTGACTTAAACCATTCTAAACTACTGCCACTTTTTAATGAAAGCATGCTGTAAAAAAACCAAGAGGAAAGAGAGAGGGGCCACAAACTTGGATCTTAGTTCTAATGTTCTAATTCTGTGCAAAACTGGGGAGGATTCAACTTTATTTACCTCTTCCACCTTCTTGACCAGTGGACGTGAATTCCTAATGAATGTGATTCTACCAATCTTGAAGTCATAGTTGGGAATTCCTCTGGAAAGGAAGCACAAAAATATTATGAAATAAGTTTTATACCTATCATTGAATTGGACACAGAGACCTATTCTGTGTCTGTCAGTGTAATACCAACACTGACATTTTCATTTCTAAATAATTCCAGAGTTAAACCACTGAATTATTTTCTGAAGATAGGCACAGATTGCAGAAGTAAATAATCAAATACTGGAGTTGTTGTGGAAGCCTGGCCACAGGCATGTTTCCACTAGCCTGTGGATAAGAAAGACTTTATTTTCTAAGGCAAACTCATGACAAAATTAGTTTGCTTATACTGCAAGAGCAGGGAGAAAAAACCAAACTCTGCTCAAACACTGATCCTGCACTGGCTTACAAGTGAATGACACTGACATACCTTCGGATGTCTCCTGGTTTAATTGGTGAGGGACTGGGCTCCACACCTTTCTTTTTGCCATCCAATCTGTTCCCAGATCCAGAGAATGCCTATTATGTGGATACATAAGTTTTAATTTAACTCCTGGCACCTGAAAGCACACTACACAAGGACACTATATCTGTAAAATCTAACAGCAATTTTTATTTAGTTATTTAATTCAGCATGCTTCTTTTTGGTACAGATAAGCTGATGAATCGTGGGCGTAGGGGTTTGTTTTAATCTCCCATCTGCCCTTTGCAGAGAGCAAGTCATGCTGCTCCTGGCTGTGATCACACAAAACATTCACAGGCACTTGCCAGTTAAATAACAAGCATCTCTAACAACAGGTACTAATATTTTGCAGTTGTTCAGAACAACTTTCCTTCAGCATTTTACAGCAATCAGAAACCAGCAGAAATAGGGCACTTACACGAAATCCTATATCGCTCACATATCCACTGTGGTCTGTTTCCACATCCTATAGGGGAAAAACAAGTTCATTTTGTTCCTGTTCTGACATGCACACACATGAAAACAGTTCCAAGTATTTCTGATCAAACAAAACTTCAGAACAATCCCTTTCCCCAAAGAACAGTTGGTAAACACCAGTCTCCTAAATAACACATGCAAAAGCTTCTGGTAAGTAAAAATTACCCCTAAGAATTTGTTTAAATAAAAGAATTTATGTTGGCACTCACTGATCCCCCCACAATCAATGGTGACTTCTAGGGAATGCATTTTGGAAGAACAAAAGCTTAACATACTGCAGTCTCTTCATGTTGTGCACTTCTTTCTGGTTCTTTGTATCCCAAAGGAGCATCAAAATCCACCTATTTATACAAGAAGCATGAAAAAACCCATGATTAATATTTTTCTTTAAATAATAAGGTTTATACTACTATTCCTCAAAACTCCATGAACTACTATCACTACATTTGATATAATAAGAACTAAGGTTTGCTTGTTAAACATTTTAACTCACAACTAAAAAAAGACCAAGCCTCCTAGGAATGAACCTTAGCATGTAATGGAAACAGAGCAGTAAAACAGCTCCACAATATCATCAGAGTATGAGTCAAGACAAGGCTATTAAATAAAACTCAGATAAAACATGCCAAAACTAAACATTAAATTCTAGACACTGCAGTCACCTGATGGTACATGAAGTGCTCATCAGGATCACAGATGGAGTTACAAAGGCACATGAGCACTCCCAAGTGAGTCATCTTCCCTACCCCATGGATTGCACCTTTCTTGCAGCATCAGCTGGGCTGGGTGTGCAGAGCTATCAGTGCACAAGTGCCCTCTCCTCTTGGGAGGACACAGTTGGGGCAGACTTTCCCCATCAGCTTTAACTTACGTTCATATCACACTCTATGATGGACACAGCCTTATCTGGTTTGGTCTCCATTACCCGAAGCTCATAGATCTGAAACAGTCATAGATATTTTAACATTGCATTATCTGTAAGGAAAACATACCTAAACCTTTCCCTCCAGACCTGAAGCAAGTACTCTTTAGCATGAGGGCTAGATACTGCAGGGTCTCTAGAGAATTTAAAAGCAGAAGTTTTTAACTTAGAACCCATTACTGCACCTTGCTGCACTCTTACTGTACTTTAATCTGCAGTTTTGAAAACAAATTCTGAATTTAGGATAAATTATTTCCCTTGACTTATAAAACCTTCAACAGCACAAACATTTATTTTCTTGTGAGTCCAAAGATATTTAAACAGCAGGTCAGAAAAATACTTAGCTGACTCATTTTCCCTCCAACAGAAAACCAACTGTGAAATCAGCCATGTGGGATTACTTGTCCAAAACACTGCACAGCTCTGGGTTGATTGTTTTAGTACCAACATCCAACACTGAATTCAGACTACAACCCCCAACCCTACATTGTACCTTTTCATTGTAGTTGATGGCAATCACATCCCCAGTAGTTAGACAGGCAAAGTTCCTCAAAGCATTTTCCAGTCTTTGAAGTATGTTAAGATGAAATATTTGTTTTCAGCGAAACATCAAAGCCATAAAGTCACCCTACTGTAGATCTCTAACCCTTAGTTCCTCAAACATGGTTTAAAAGTCATCAGTACTGCACATAGGATTTTAGGAAATGTTAGGGTGTTTAAGTTCTTCAGAGGGACACTCAAAACTCATTGAATTTTAAGCCAACACTCCTCCTTCTTCAGACTACACTTTGTTCCAACAGTTGATCACATCTCTGTACATCAGCTCCCCATCCCTTTTGTTTTCAGAAGGAGCAGCAGTGGCCATATACTACTGGAAGTTTATGAGCCATAAATGAAAAGCTCGCTCTGTTTGATCATTCCAATTTGGAAGAAAAATTTTCCCCTTATTTCATAATTGAATAGGAAGGATACACAGCTTTGGGATTGGTGATGTCAAGAAAATCTGGACTCTGTGGCTGAAATTTTGAGTAAGTAGCAACTTGCAGATTCACACTCTCCACTTGCACCAGGCCTCCTTCTTCCAGCAGCAAATTCTGCATCATCTGCAAGAATGGAAACAAACACACAAAGCCCTATCAATGTGTCTGATGTTTTCAAATCTCTCTCCTGTGTATATCAGCTCTTATGTATATTCAATTTCAGGAAGAACAGTCAAGTTGAAAGCAGTATGCTTTGCCAAGTTAAACTTCTGCAGAGGGAAGCCTGAGCCAGAACTGAAGGCTGTTGTAGGAACATGAACAGCAGAGACAGGCGCTGTCAGGAAACATTCACCTCCTTAGTATTAAACTTGGCAACTCCCTAATCCTACTTTTCAGGTTCTGACAGCCCAGCATGAGGCAGCTCACCCAGTGTGGAAGGTAACAGATGCCCTCATCAGCCACAAACTCGAGCACTCCACAGTGAGTCATTCGGTCTGAGTTCTTGTTGGTCAGCTTGAACAGCATGGGGTAGGTAATATTAAGGCGGCCTAGTGAGAAAAGGAGAAAGAAGTTTTATTTGTTGAAAGCCCCAAGCACATTTCTGAAGCTTTCAGAGATCAAACATCACCAAGAGAATGGGCCAGACCATAGGAGAGGAGTCCCCTCACACCATTATTCCAACTGTTCAAAACTAAAGAGAAAGCAGATACACAAATCCAGTGCTGGCATTGCACTCAGAACTTTAAATGCTCAGGAGCCCAACACTTCAGATGTCTGCACATGAAGGCAGACAAGCCCCATGAATTCTGACAGAAAAAATACCTTCAAAATACATCTTTTAAATTAACTACTCCCACAGTGTCTATTTAAGACTTAAATAGATAACTAAAATACTGTGCTATCTGCCCACACATTTGCTCCTCTTTCTCATGTTGTTATTCCAGAATAAAGTGTTCACTTACTGAGTTGATCCAAAGCCGATGGTGGCATAATTACTGCAGAAATGAATAAGAATGTAAAATTAGGAAAAGTACATCTGTACAAGAGTACATAACACACAATTTTATCCTTCCTTCCTCTAAAATCTCTTTTAATAAAAGGGCAGATGCTAGAATCTGAAAATTCATTTTTAGACAGAGAGTTCAGTAGAATGAGTCGTGACAAAAATCTCCTATGTGGAGATTTCAGAATTATAATCAGGGAAAAATAAAAGAGAAGACAAGGTTTTACAATACTATTACTAAAGAAAAAATTTCCCAAAGCTAATTTTATTTGTTAGGGCTCACAGGTGCTCTTCAATGCATACCAACTCAAAACAACATAGCATTAGTCTGACAGCCTGAAAATTAAGTTGGCGAATCTATTATTTTCTCTAAAGAAATTAAATGAAGTGCAACACGGTGGGAGGAAGAAACTCCTTAATCATAAACTTCCATAGCTTACACTAGATACAAGATGTAACAAGAAACTTTATAGATGAAGACTCTCTCCTTCTAACACGCATAAACCCCGACTCACTTGGTAAACATTTTTAATTACCGAGCAATGCAATGGAACATGACCCCTCCTCCTTCCTCAAAGCCCGACCCAGGCTGCTCAGCACTGTCACCGTGTTTTCAATGTTCCTGCTGCCTTGGCCAAAAGCTGCAATACTCGACGCTACTGACAAACACTCTTCCAATAGTTTATTAGTCAAAATAAAACAAGCACATACTCTTCCCGCCTTTCTCCACATCTGACCTGTCATTAGGTCCGGCAAGCATGGATACCGAGAAGCAGCGGTACTGGGTTGAGAAACGGTTCTGGAACACCCGGGGGATGGGGTGGTCAAACATATTAAACGAGAACTAGAGGGGAAAAAACAGCACACGGAGAAGAACGCACTCATCAGTATCTACAGCACACCAAGTGTCACAGCACCCACTGAGGGCTCCCGAAGCGTCGCCGCCGGACNGGCGGAAAACGGGCCCTCGCGGCCTCCGAGGCGGCCATCGCCAGGAGGCCCTTCTGCCCACTCGGCTTCTCTTCGGTCACCGGCTGTTGATGCGGCCCGGCCGCCCCTTCTCCGGGCTCTCTTTAATGGCAAAGCAAACAATTCGCCCGCAGCAAAGATGGCAAACTCGGCGACAATACCCGGCAGGGCGCTTCCGGCCGAGACCCTCTCAGGATTGGCCAGCAGCGCGC